>WURS02000013.1:3818149-3832121 GCA_011762765.2 Rhinocypha anisoptera | reverse complement strand
GGGGTGGTGGCGGAGCTTGCAGTCGGGGCGAGGTGGATGGCGGAGGCGTGGTCCTTGTCTCACCGTCACTGCACCTGCCTCCGCCCATCTCAAGCTCACTGGAGCGCCTCCACCTGACGGTGAGAGACACCCAGGGTGAGTGTGCTGCTGGACGACAAAGCCCCACAGGCTTCCAAACAGCTGATGGGGAGGATGGGAGGGGACATGTGTGTGTGTTGTGTCGTCTAACCTAGAGACCTGCAGGAGGTGTGTATGAAATGTCATCCACCCTTTCATCTGATTTGAGCCAACATTTTTTGCTTCTGCACCGAATGCATCAACACTTAACCCTCTTAGCACCACCAATTTTTAGCTGCACCCTGTTAAGGGTGCCACGGGGATAAAAAAAATATTAATCTTCAGAAAAAATCTGTTAGGTAAAAACTAGAGTTTGTTTTCTAGAAATTAATTGTATTTTCTTAATTATGCAGACAATTGACAAACTAATAGCAATACGACTATTTCTCCAAATTATAATTAGTTGATACAATTTTTTCACATTGTTTATGCAAGACCCAACATATACAAGGCCCCAACACTTTTTGAACGAGAAGCAAAAGCTGAAATATTGGCCCCTGCCACAAAAAGGGTTAAGACTGCTCATTTCAGCTGAATCCCTACTGGACATGACGAGGCCTCTTCATGAGAGGTGACATGCCAAGGAAGTTAGGAGGGATGGAGCTGAAAGAAGAGTTGGTGAGGAGATGACATTTTTTCCCTAAATTGTGCTCTTGGTGGATGGCCTGGAACCCAAGTCTCTGGAGTGTGACAGGCAATAATATTCAGTTCAACACTTCAGGAGTATTCAGGTTGTTCTGTATTGCCTCTCTCTCATTCACGTGATGGGAGATGGGTCAACTGTGTTTCATGCCTACATGCATGTCTCTCATCTGCAATAACAGATTTATACTGGCCATGCAGTGACTGTTTTTCTGAAATTGAGGATGAAACCTATTTGCCTTTGACTTGAAACACATCCTTTGCTCAATAAGCTAAAACTGTGCAATTCTCTAAATATAGCAACTTGTACTTCAGAGGATAAACTTATCATCCCCAATAAGTAAACAACAGCAAGACAATGCCTAATAATTATTTCCATTGTAAATGATGCCAAAAAATATTGAATTATCACTGTGAACAATAACTCTGGGTAGGCATATGATACATTAAGCAAGGGATGTATAATACACTAATGATAATGTGTCTAGGAGCTTATCCCATGAAATCAGACCTGGGTATCTTTATCTATTTTGTGGAGAATATTTGAGCAGTAATCACCTGAGATTTTTTCTGTGATACATTAGGTAAAATGTGTTGGTTATCTTTCAATTTGGATGCTTAAGAGTTCCCCTAACCATACTATCCCTAATTAATAGAACCAGTCTCACTATATTCTTTGTGTGGTTTTTATCTCTGTCCTGGGTTAACTTTTATATACAACAACATAAGCTTCTTTTGTCATTTTGACCAAAAATGGTTTCAGCAAGTTATATTGGAATTTATAGACTAATTAAATTCAGTAATATTTTTTTGAATTGATGAGTATACTCTCACTATTAAATAACTCAACTATAAAAGCAAATGATAAACAGAACATTCTATACAACAAAATTACATCAAATTATAAATTATGATCATACTTAGAAGAAAATGCATACTAACACCAAAATGAAGGATTTAGCTTTTAAATTTCTTCAAGCAGACAAAAAACAATTGGTTGCAATCAATTTCTTAATAAAGCTCTTGGAAAGATTCTGACAAAAGGAAATATTTTTTCTTTCAGAGAGAATTTTAATTCCATTATTACCTGAATTAATTAAATTCTAGAATCAAATTTATAGACAAATTATTCTAGAGTTTGGTCAACTTATTAGGTCACTTTTAGCTACATTTCTAACCAATCAGCTGTCATCATGAGTGATGTGAGGTTGGAAACTCACTCTCTCACATTCTTGTATGACAGATGTAGAGATAGAGAGAGATTTAACAAACGAGTACTGAAAAGAAGTATTGTGGCTTTGTTTACATTATGTCTTCTTTAAAATATATAAAACATGACTGTTTTTGTTGGAGTCATCAGTGATACATGATCGGATGTGAATAAAAATTTTTAACATAGTGAATAATGTAATGACATGCATTTTTATAGCATGGTGACATTCTTTCGATACATTGATGCATACTGTACAGCAATGTTGCAATTCAATGATGAAAACTACCAACAAATTTATTAGATTCCTCGTCACTGCATTTTATTGTTGAATATGATGTTGTGAAGTACATATTTATATTACAACGGAAGCTAACTGTAAGTAGTAACACACCATGACCATGCTATAATAATGATTGTTTTATAGTTTAAAACTTGTTCACAAAATTGTCCCTGCTACAAAGTTGATATTGTAAACTTTTCATCATATTTCTACCAGAAGATTGGAAATACATACTGCTATTTGATGCTTTTTGGACATGGTGTCCTCAACTAAACTGCTCATTACCAGAAATAAAGAAGAGTAAAACATATAGCATGAAAGATATTACCGAGAAGATGAGAGATAGATAGATATATGGTGATTTCCCGTCATAAACGTCTATGAATGAAATCAAATTAATATGGAATTGTGAAGGTTTCTTGTGCTAATGGATTGTGGTTCTTCTCCATTCTGTACAAATAGTATGTATGTGAGTTCAGTCTGTGCCAAAACTATTTAAAGTTATTTTGTAGTTAGCATGTTACTTATCCGTAATGCTTTATAAAGCATCCTTCCTATGTAGTTTCTGCTGTACCCCAATCTATACCATGTAAATGATGTTACATTTTGAGACATGCGAAGTTACATACTGAGCCGACAGCACATGAATTTATTGATAACCTAGAAAAGTACAAATGCATTTTGGGTTCATTGTCTTGAGTTATTCATTTCTAAGGATTAAATAGTTTACAGAAGTAAATTGCTGCCTCTACTTATATGATGCATCTAATCTTACCTATCCATCTATTGCCCATCATCATATTGCCAGACTAGTGTGAAGAAACACCACGGTATAAAAAATGCATGTCACAGCACTATCTTAAAGTGCTTTATGCCTTCATGATAATGTATCTCAGATGACTACAGCAAAGAACAGTGATGTCTTGTGTCAAACAGTGTCAAAAGAACATCTGTTGTAAACACAACTGCCATGTTTGTTTTGGTTGCCTTTCTCTCTCACACCAGGCACCGAAAATGTTTCAGCTGTAAGTCATGCAAGACAATTGCTGATTGGCTGGAGTTTAGAACCCTCAGATATATTTTCTTGGTCATACTAAGAGATAATTCCACCTACACCATACAATATAAAATTTTATAATGAAGGTATCAACTGCTGAAAAGAGCACAAAGAAAATCATTCTTGGTATGGAAATAAATGATATGGAATAACATGAAAAATACCAATACCAAAAATACTTGATATCAGAATAAAATGGAGCTAAAAAAGGTTTTTCAGGATTCAATCAAGCAGGAAAGGGGTAAATAATTCATGGCATTTTAAGAGTGAGAGTAAAAAAATAATGAAAAAAAATAGAGTAGAAATCATATTAGTTTGTGGGCAAATAGACACCAACATTTGGACTTAAGGAGGACCCCAGATATAGACTTTCTAAAGTACTAGAACACAGCATGAAAGAAGCTTTTTCTTAACAATAACCAATACTATAAACATGAAATACAGGTAGTTGAGTTTAGGGCTACATTGAATTAAAAAATGTACATTATAAAATAATTATTTAAGAATGGGCAAAGGACCCATATAGTGGAATCAAGTGACTTGTACAAGATATCACCAATGTAAAAAAAACAGGTCTATGATTTCTTTTCATAGGGCACATTTGAACTTAGCAACTACTGGATACAAATTGATTCATTGGCTAAACTGAAACCAATTATTCAGTAACTAAATTGATTGAACTACTATTTCCAAGTTATTTAATATGGAGGTAAATAACCATAGGCAAGCTAAAAACCAAATACCTTAATCATCACAAACACTGAGCAAGGTGTTAGAAATACCATTTGCCACTCCTTAATAAGAATTCTTGCATATGCACATGTTTCTTGAACTTCATATGACAATCAACTGAATTTTCTAAGGGATGTTTGATAGGCCCCTTGGATATGAGGTCATGGAAGTCCAGTGGGTAGAGTGCTTGGCTACTGTACTGGGAGATTTGAGCTCAGGGCCAAGAGATGCCTCTGGACACCTCTAGCTAAACCCAAGCAAAGTGATTTTCCAGGTTCCAGATCTTTCTGGGTTACCACAGATTGGACTAAGAAAGTAACTGGCCCCTCCACCCTGATATGTGAATTTTCACACTCCGTAAGGCTTAGTCCTGGGTACCCTCACCTTGTGTTTTAAAACTTTTTCTTGGTTCTCAACTTGGTTAGATTAGACATGTTATACTATCCCAGAAAGAAGGATATGGGTGAAAGGAGACTATGATCTAACTTGTAAAACAACAAAGATATTTATTAGTATTCATAGTATAACATCCAAGCTTAATTGAAAATAGGACATACCTTGACTTGACTTTTACAGGCTTGCTGCTATCCTGAAAGGAGAGCGGAGGTGATGGCTGGGGTGGTTTAGGCTGTAGCAGCGTAGCCACAGGAATGTCTGTAGGAGATGCCGATATCGCTATGGCAGACTGTGTTTCCTGGGGGGTAATGACATTGGGCACACTGCTACTTTTCACTGTCCCACTCTCCTCCAGCTGGTGATCTGACTTGACCACACTCCCCACACACTTTTTCCCTGAGACAAGGAGCGAACGAATCCGACTGCTCCTCCGCCTCCTCCTCACCCCCAAATCCTCACAATCCATCTTGGGACACCCGAATGAGGGCTCTCCAGCCACCAGACCACCAACCGAGGGGCCATCGGAAGAGCAACTTGTGTCTGTGCTACCAGCACGCGTCCTTGAAGATGCCTTGGCAATGTAATCCTCACCGTCACCCGCATCCTCCTCCCCAGTGCTGCTGTCCCTCAGTGAATTCCTACGCTCACCCACCTCCCTGACACCCGCCTCCTGAAGACAGGGCCCCCCCGATGGTTCAGGGTCCATGGCAACATTGTCCTGCCTAACATCCTCCTCCTCATCTTCATCGACATTTGAGGACGGGGAGAACCTGGGAAGCGACACCAGTGTTTCCTCTTCGCCATCCAGCTGGTCATTGCTATTCTCTTCCCCATTGTTCACGACCCCACTGCCCTCCTCGACCACCTCCTCCTCCGCGGCCACAACCATATCCACACCCTCCTCCTTCTCCTCCACCACCTCTAAACTTGCCACCTCCTCCACCAGTCCAGATACCACCTCCTCCCGCCCCTCCACTGTCCACTCCCTCATCAACTCGCCATTCGTGTCGTGACCAGTGCTCGCAGCCAACTCCTCCTCCCTGTACCCGAGGATGTCCCCACACTCCTCCGTGCCATATGTGGCACTGTCCTGTGGGGGGGCAACCTCCTCTTGGCACGCCTCCGGCATGCCCACGACCTCCTCATAGACCACCGTCTCCTCTGAAACCACCTCCTCCTCCACCAGGCCCTCCCACACCTCCCCGCCCATGCACCCGTCATCCTCCACCATCACCAAGCACTCCCCAATGCCGTCCCCAACGTCCTCCGCCACCAGCAGCATCTCTCTGCCGCCGACGTCACCGTCTTCGTTCTCAATCAGGCACCTGAGCTTGCCATATTTCTTCCCGGGGTCGGAGCCATCGATGACTTCTTCCTCGACAAGGTGGTCGCTGAGGCCTCCATTCATCCTCACCTCCATGAACGTGGCACCTTTAATGGCAGTGGTTTACAGTGAAGAGCTTTGAGACATGTTGGCCATGGAGTCCACAAACAAAAATCCCCTCGATAATATTATGAGAATAGTGATGCCAATCACGGCATTGATCATCAGGTTTGCTTAAATATATCACTAGTACCAAATTATCAATTTCAAACACAATTACAATGGCAGCAAACAAAAGGACTATCCTCAGCCAGTAGTAGGGCAACCCCATAAAATAAGAGCATGGCATGTAATGGCTACAAAAGGGGTTTAAAAAAATTGAAACATGTAAGATGCTTACAATTCTTTTATGGGCGTTCTGATGATTGCAGAGATACTTAAATAACAATATTCCTGACAGTGATTTGTTACTTAATATTGGTAATTTTTAGACTTATAGGAAAATGGAAAATTAGTGCGATAAAAAGAAACTGTCATTGCAGAACAAAGAAATATCACACCCAGATACCTTAACAAAGAAATAAGGAAGATTAATTAGGGAAGCACAGTATTTAAGTAACATACCTGTAAAAAATTTAAGAATATGGTAGACATAACCTGCATCAAGAACCCAAAAGCACGACAAAAAATATAAAAATGAGAAAAACTAAACAGAAGGAACTAGAATGCAGAATCTCTGAGAACCATAAGAAAATATATATAGAAAATAAAAACTTTTCATAGGGTTAAAAGCTATGGTACTCACAATTACAAATTATAAACCTTAACTTTCAAGTGTAAAATATTCATAAAATTAGCTTAATAATGCTTTCTTTACAAGTTGAAAATGGCTGCATAATGTATTTTACTTTGAATAGAAGCTGAAAATGCTTCTTTATAGTACATTTATAGTTTGAAAAATTAAATGTAAATTGAGATTTATCACAAACATTTACATATTTTACAGTACTACTGTCTATCAGGGTTACTTATACCGTAAGGAAATGGGAAAATTTACAAACCTAAGAGGGGTTGGGATCATTAAGAATTATTTTTTTCAAGTTCATAATAATAATAACTGAAATTTTTCTTCCCACACACTACTTATATTTCAATAAGTTGGCTATAATCAATAATTTGACATCCACAAGGTTTAAAGGCTTAATTAAAATTGAAATTGGAAAAATGTTATCATCATAATTGAAGAGTATCACAATTTCACTATTTGGATCAGAACCAGGAACAAAATTTGGAATATCAGCCAAAACCTGAGAGAATACTAGAAACTTTTAAAATCAAGCACCACCTATAAGAACATTAAGTTACACATAAATGCACATTTCTCATTAATATATCCTTGTTTTAGTGATACTGGCCGTAAGATAAATCCAGTTTGAAGGACTTAAGAATGAAATGGAGTAGGAATGCAATAATTTTGAAATGATGGCATGTATAATTGGTTTACACAAATCCCTCTCCAACTAACACCAGGTAAAACGTTTGGATAAAACATTTTGTCATGCTCAATTTATTGAATGTCAAAAAGATGCATACATTTATTTTCAATGCATGGAACAGCTTGACTTGAAAATTCATTCATGTATCAATACTACTCAAGTTATACATGGCACATCAAAATAATGAAAAAGTCAGGGTTAATTATTGATACAAGAAGTTATTTTGCTTCCAACTGAGTGAAGTATAATACATATACATGAAGTAACAACAGTTAATTTTAAATATGAATTCAAAAATATTCACAGCCTCTTTACCTCACTTCCAACTTTAATATCCAAATATACAACACTTTATAATTATTGTAGTCTCTCCAATATTGTAATTTATCATGCAGGACAATTTCTTTGTTGTAACAAAATTTTATTTGCATGAATGATGAAAATTCAAGTTGCCCCTCAAAAACTTTTCATTATATTTCAGTTCAAAGAAGATTATTTAATATTCACTAATCTTTAGAAAAGGATTTGACCCATCTTTCTTGATGCACTAATGTTATACCTTAGAATGATGTGATGCCTTCCCTGTTTAAGGCACAGCTTTACTTTTCCTTTATAATGTATTGCTCAATTAGTTTATGTTGTTATAAAATTGGAACAATCAACGTCCATGTGGATATACTTGAAACCATATGTCACAATTGGTGAAACAGGCTAAATATTGAAGGTTTCCTTACCTGAAATGCTGTTAACCACCCCCTCAGCATCCTCTGGGATTCTGTGGTCTCCATTTTCAACTCTCACTTCCCCTTCACCCAAATCAGTTGTACTAACACCACTACCTTCTTCTTCTTCCTCCTCCTCGCCGCCAGCAACAGCAGTGGCCTCAACCACTACCGCCTTTTTCCTAGCCCTTCGCCTCCTAGCAATCATGCCTCGAGCAGCATTAACCATGCGGTTGCTAAGCTGCACACCTTTTGTCAAAAAGGTTTCCCTAAGGCAAATGCCTGCTGCACCTGCAAGCATTCATCCAAATAGTATTTTTACAAGTCACTATAAACTCGTGGATATAACATATAGAATCTTCACAAATTCGGTTAAATATCCTAACCACGTGTGTCACACCACTTTCGTGAATAATTTATCATAACCAGTAAATTAAAGGTTACAGAGTAAAATCGATAACATCTCGCTTCTGTGGAAAACTCATATTTGGATCACTGAACTATTTTCAAAGGAATAATAGTTTAAAACACTGTGATAATCGACAACAAGTAAAATAAAACTGGTTAACTTTGTTTCATTAGTCACAACGACTACGAGTCTCGCCTGCTTCACAGAAAAAAAATTGTGTGGAACTAGTCGAAAATATGCCTTATTTTAATTAATTAATATTAGAAACTTGAAATATAGAGCGAACTAAGTATTGCAAACGAACATATAGGTTATAAGATTAAACGTGAATGCGTGGCGTTTAGCAAGGTTAATCTTGTCGAAAAAAATACACATATTCCCTCCTTTAACGATAAAGTGCGCGATTATAATTAATACAGAAAAGAAACACAACATACCTTGAAATTTAAACTAAATCTTGCCAGATGAAGCGGCTGGCAAATATGGTAGCTCCTAATCAATGCGGCGTACATCTACACGACTACTTCAGCCCATGAAACCATCTTTCGTCAGGACTGAGCCGATAGGTAATGGTTTTAAGGCATCCATTTTCGTATTTCTGAGCAGTGTTGGAAGAAAAGTAATAATTTATGTACTTTTAAATTCACCATTTGTGACTATGTAAATACGTCTTTGATAATAAAAATGATTTTTGACTGATATAGATAAAAGGTTATTTCCGATTTCACCATTCGTAATGGTAATTGTACAAAATTAAAACATCGGGGTGCAAAATTATCATATAGCAATCGTGAATAATGTTTTAACATCAGGTACCGATAATTAATTCGGAAAAATAGCGATTTAATTGATAATTAATAATTTCTTCCCACAACCCGTGTTATGTAAATAATACCAATAAATGTTTATGTTTACGTCTCCATTGTACTATTTTGCAATAGAGTATTAATATACTACCTTTAACACCTCAGAAGGGCTATTGATATGAGTTGTATTCAAGTCGGCATCTCCACGAATATCATGAGGTGCATCGCAAACGAGCGACGAAAGATGGCTGAATGTGGCACTTCCCCGAGGTTAACTTTCCCGTTTGCACAGCATGCAAAGTTATTAGCCTGATAAAGTAAAACTAACGATGGACTACACTCAGTTATACTATATTGTTTCGTAAGTGTAAACAAGACAAACACAATAAACCACAAAATGTTTCAACACTTCAACCAATCAAAGATCATTCAGACATTAGTCGTACTTGCCTAGAAGAATAAGCGCAAGAATGATGGGATACAATTGTTCAATTTAAGAAAACTAGTATAATAAAACAAAGAAAATGACTGGTAGTAATGTATGCAACATTCATGGACATTTAAGGTGAGACCATATTTATTGTACTTATAACAATGTAAAAAATAGTGATCGAATCGTCTAGGATAAATTTAACTGTGGACGTAACTGCACTAAATTAGACATCATTAACAAATCTTAAGGCAAAACCGTACCAATTAATCAAGGGACTAAAATAAACGCAGTGATATCAAAAATGATAAATTACTTCACATAAAGCAACGATATGCACTTGTCACATTATACCGCAACCAGGATGTTAACTTACCAAATAACCTTATAATTCGGCTGGTATTAATTACAGCATAACCAAAGGAGACATAAAATAGACACTGTACACATATCCAACATGTGTTTGATAATCAGTATACGCCATGTTAAAATAGGTTTTACCTTAAATGCAATTTATGGAGGTCTACTCATGCTTATACACTACTTCATGACAAAACTTTATCAAAAAATAGGCATTTATACTTCAACTTCATGAAAAAGAATCTCACCTGAATAATACCTCCAGCATATTTTCACAAATTCCTTCCCTTCTTACATCTGATAATACCGCACAAACACACATACCTCTTTACTTTTCAAGACGCTGGAAACGTACTACAACTGCGACATCTATAGGATTTCCCACGAACTTCATGAACAACAAAAGTGATGGCCTCTCAAAAAAAAAACAAATAAAAGATATTAAGTCGTTGATTCCGTACTCACCAGATGGTAGGAGCTTAGCACTTCGCAGGCAATATCACCTAGAGTTATTTATCTACCCAAGAGATGGAGTACGGTTCAACAAACTCTCCCTTCAAATCAACGATTATACCTCGTCCCAGGAACCCATTGCGGCAAAGGGGAATCAGTTGCACGAAAAGGAAATTTTGATGATTGGATAAAACCACACCATGATTGACTTGTATACGGATATTACCTACATTTGGCTTTATTCACTTGACATGATGAAGAAAATTTTTTTAGAGGCTATTCTGAGCCTAAACTTCCTTCAACCTTTCCATTCCCATCCTTGAATACTCTCCCTTCCGGTCTGAAGAACTGTTAATGCTGACTAGGCTTGAAACAACACCTTGAAAATAATAACGAATGAGTATAATTATGATAGGATTAACGAATAGGGAGACATCAGGAGCGCCCTCATTCCTCAAACATCAAATCACTTAAAACAATTGTCTGTGCAAGATACAGCATTATAAGCGTGCTCTATCAAATATAATGTAATAAATAAATGATGCATTATCAATTATTTTTTAAGTAAAAATATTTCTTGTCAATGATACCTTCCACCTGATCAAAATAAAATTTGTTTAAATATACATATAAAGGATTATGAAACTAGAGTAAATAATTTGGCTAAATTTTAAAAACTATTTTTAACAAATTCCTACTGGAATTTCCAATACATTTTCCGGTTTAAGAAGTGGCTGCTTGCATTAAAAAAATATTTACTATATCATTTGTGGAACATACACTTAAATTATAGCAGGATATCAAGCTAAGGAATTTTCAGTTAAGTGAGATATCCGATAACTATATACTTCCAGTCCCTACTATACTATCAGTCATAGAGGCGTGAAATCAATTTCCAAGAGTAACTTATCTGAAATTTAGGATAACGTAATGATAAAAAAACACATGGATATTACTTTTTCTTTGTCTTCTTCTTATTAATAAAAACTCGTGTACTATTGTAAGCTCTTTAACGATGGTCTTTGGGTGTGAAGGATAGAGAAGATAAGATGAACAGAGGGGAAAGCAAAGGGAAAGGCGTAACGCGTAGTGGGGGAACAGAGGAAATTGTTGGGTGAAATTCGATGAAGGCATAAGTGGATGGAAGGGATGTTTAGAGTTAATGGGATGTTGAAGGATCTGATGTAAGGGTAAGAAATTGGTTAAGAGGTGTAAACTGAGGACGAGAACAGGCATTTTAGATGAAATGAAGGGAGACAGAAAGTCAGTGAATTTTAAGAATGAGATAGTGTAACATGAAACGAGCTCTTTGGTTAGAAAAAGTTATAGGCCTCAGAAGCTATACCCACTTTTTTAAAAACATGGAAATACGAGTAACAGTTTGCAGAAGATTACTATTATGGCTATTAAACTGCCTATTTAAAATATGCTATGACTATAATTCCATCGTCATCTAAGTTAACTTAAAAAATAATAATTCCGTCAAACATTTTTAATTCAATACATTCAACAATAGTAGTAATAATTAGTAGTTGTGCCATTACTATAGAATGAACGGAGAAGAATCGACAGCAATCTCCATAATAAATTCCAACAGAAACAGGGTGAAATAAAACAGAGAAAGGGGGAAGAATCGCTATATTTTACTGGGAAGGTTACTGCAGGAAAACATTTATACGACCGACAAAGTAGGAGAATCCCAAAAATTCGGCTGAGATGACTGAAAGAAGCACGAGGCAACTGTGGATAATATCTTGACTTTGAAGGACCAGCTTATGGCTTAACCAAATCCATAATTATTCAGTAAAACTTATATAAATTTGGATCTACTTTCCCACCTTAAATTGGTGAAACAAGCTCGCAATTCAATCTAATCGATAACAGGAGAAGTAACGACCTTATTCAAGAAATCCGACCACTTACACGACAGAAGAGGTTACCTTGAGGAAATTACGATAAGTTTGGACAGTGAGTCATCATTTACCAAGGTTTCGACACAAGTTGCGGTAGACGCCGTTCTGGAAATAAGCTTACGAGGGCATAGCCAATCCTGCGAACTTAGTCTGATTACGAAGCAATTCTAGTTGGAGTAATGAGTTCTTTTAAATATTCCTCGGTTGACATTTTTAACGAAGAAAAAGCCTTAATGGAATATGTCATCATGAGAACAAACTTGTCATTGAGACAAAGTGTTTATTGACAACCCAAAAACGCCGATAGATAAGTGTTATAAGTACTCTATGTTATAAGTCTCATCGGCACAGAGAAAAAATGAAAGCAGTTACTCGGATGAAATGGTTATTCTGACGGAGATAGAACACTGCAACTAGGGGTCTAATGAGCCATTTTTCAGAAAGATGTGTAGGAATGAGGAAATAGACCCATAATAAAATAATTGAAATCGGATTGGTGCACACGATGAATAAACTTTGCAATTCCAAAAAAAAAATAATTTGTTTATTCAACATATTTTTGTGGAAATGCAAAACTTATTTATCGTTTGCATCATGGAGGAAGGAGTTCAACAGAGTAGTGCCGAAGACGATATCTTATATAAAATCGGATTATCAAAAAATAAGAGCATTCAAGAAAATTCGACAGGGACGCGTGACATTAGTAAAGTGTATTTAAATAGTCCTTTCCCGAATTTCCGAAGCCCTTTCAGCTTCGTCTTCCTGAATACCTGCAAATGTATAAACTAAACATCCTCCAACGACTCGTAACGATCCCAGGGGAAACTTCCCGTCATTGTTGAGTCAGGTCCGAAAATGGAAATCGTCATCCCTCACGGAAATGATCATTATTAGGAAATAGATTCCTTTATAAACTAACTATATTTTTAAGTGGCGTGAGGAAGGATACAGAAAAAAATAATTATTTCATACTCCTAGTCTGGGGAAACGCCACAGAAATTTATCTTTCCCGATATTTTTCTTTTCATTCCAAAACTGCCGTTGGGTGAGCCACCGTTCATGTTCGCTGTATGTTGTTTTGTTGAATTTGTTGAATTGACTAAAAATTGGAGGTTTTCCTATAAGTGGCCAGCAGTTATCCTACAGGCGTGTATGAGGTTGATGCACATGTTACTCGGGGCCGCAAGGAGAGAGAAAAGGGAGAAAGACAACTACTTAAAGAGAAGCCAGAGATGTTTGTTTGTTTTCCTGCGAAATACTAGTGATTGGCATTGAGCCGGAAAACCAGGAAATGGACGAAAATCTTATCAGGGAAAATTTGATAGTGATGAACTGATGGAGACCAGTCGTCGGATTATCTCTGATACCATTTAAAAGAAACTTCGGTTTTCTTTTTGTTTTTCATCGCATTTCCAAGCATGAGACATACGGTTTTTAGCATGGCTTTGGAATAATACGTCGATTGAAGTTAAAGATAGGTAATTGAATAGAGTGATTCTTTGTATATATATATATATATATGAGTTCTCTCAGATTGATAAAGGTGCAAGGAGCCTCGAAATATTTCCGAAATGTAAGTCTATCTTTTTATTGTTTCTGTGTGTGAATGTCTATAAGTGTGT
>WURS02000013.1:3806504-3818049 GCA_011762765.2 Rhinocypha anisoptera | reverse complement strand
TACATTCTCAGTCCTTTCCAAAAGTAATTCTTGTCAATTGACATTTCTTTTCAATTAATAATAAGTACAATATATTTATTGTTCATAGCTAAAACGACGGATTTTTATTTCCATTCGAAAAAACTGACGAGTTAGCGTCCATCTTCATGCAGTGCAGTGCTAACGTCTGAATATATGTAACGTTACCATAATGTATGGCATAAGAAATCAGTTTGTTTTTCCATTTACGATCCTAAAATAAGTAATTTTAACAATAAAACTATCCTATAAAGATATTAGTTAGTTTAAAGAAAGAATCACATTAAAACAAATAAAAATTTTAGCTGTAAAATTTTCGATATTTCAAGTCCATAGGTTGGTCACGGAAGTCAAAAGAGGGTCCATTAAGCTTAAAATTTGTGTAAATATCGAATCTATCGGCCTAAAAAATACATAAAGTACTAATAAAATCCAACTAAAATCGATTTGATTCAGTTCCTCTTCTTAAATATAGCAAAAAGCCAGATAATCGCTTGGTGTCGAATCAGTAGCATTTGACTAGGGTTGTATAAACAATACATCCGTAATTGTTTTTCGTTATTGAATCAACAATCGTATTTTCAACTGTCATTTTTTATCCTTTCAATTCTAACGTGGTCGTGTTAAGTTACAGCCTCTCCTCCAATTTGGCATTTCTACCGAAAGTAACCTCTGACACATTCCTATTCTTGTTTTTTAACCCCACTTCAGACCATTAACACCGTCACTGGTTCTATTACTGTTTTTTTTAAATATTTTCAAAGGTTTAACTATCAACTTCTTGTTCTACAAGATTTGACGCTGTGCTTTAATCATTGATTTCCCTTTGCCAACTTTCCTCATTAAGTCATCCTTCCCCTCTATATATCTATCACAACTCCAAGGTTATGGCCCACGTTTTTTATTATTATTTTTTTTTTAACTTTCCGTGTTCATATCATCTTCTCCTAATCCTTAAATGCATTACGTTTCGCTTGAGTTTATTTCCAACACCCATTTACTGTATTCGTCTGGTAATTTATTTAAAACCTACATCGTTCTTGAAACAATAACGACTATTTGCACTCATTATCCCACTTGTAAGGTAGCAGAGCCACCAAACCATCCTCAACATGGGATTAAACACGATTACCGTGAACAACGGTGCCCCACCAACTGTAGCGTACCCATACCCTCACCATTCATGTTCACCATGTTCACATAGCCGTGGTTCCCAACAATCAATCTCATTTCCCCTTCCAACAACTCAATCCTTAACCCCCTATATAAACCACACATGTATACTCATAAACTCTGAATGATGCTGCTATTAGAACCTAGTTCGCATTTTTAATAAATTTCGCCAGAAGTAACCCGGTTATTTTCTTCTTTTCTTCATCATAAAGTGATTCTACACATTTTTTCTGGATATAGCTAAATGAATAAGAATTGGTGATTCAGGCCTGATGTGGTGGAAGCAACACATATTGAAAAGAATTTTTAAAAGTTGCACTTTCCCACAAAATTATATATATTTAAGTACTACGCGTTTCGACTCACTGAGCCACCTTCCGGTACATGACATGACATCTTCAGGTCATGCACCTGAAGATGGCTCAGTGAGTCGAAACGCGTAGTGCTTAAATATACGTAATTTTGTGGAAAAGTTTAACATTTTTTATTTCTTTTCAGTAGCTAAATGAAACCCATCTGATGGTACCTAAATGAAATAAAGGTCACTCTTCGTAAACAAAGACTTCTAACGTCACGCCGGCACAGAAGGTGACATCCTAAAAAAAAAATATGACCTAAGAAAATCCATATGAACATAAAACCTCATGGCAGTCAGGTCGTGACTAAGGCCATTACACACTGCAAATACTGAAATGAGTCCTTTTACCCCTTGAGACCTGAGTGTACCGCAAATCTCTTTCTGGCCGTAAAAAAAATATACTGCGATCATATTCTGTTTCGATTAACCAAGATGGCGCAAAATTTATAGATAGCTTCTGTAGAATATTCTTATCCAAGGAAAGGGCTGAAATATCACGTCCCAGTTGTTAAACATGATATTCATACGAATCCTAGAAAAGATTTACGCTTCCAAAGGAGAAGGAAAAAAAATTCCTTTCGGAAGATGGACTATTTTCTCGTTTCTAAAAATCAAGAATCAGAAAATGTGAGTCACCGTTGCCAAAAGACTTATTTCAGAGGGATTTTATTTGGTGATACCAATATTTCGTCTAACGCGTGACGTATTACCGTCAAGAGAAAAAGTTTCGGGATGATTCGACACGGAGAGAAGTCAGTGCTTAATGATTTTGTCCATTGTCATATAACTGTCGACTAATAATTCTCTCTTCGCCCAAAGTTTTTCACTTGGATGATCGATAGCTCGATATCAAAAACGCTCGTTCCTAGACAATCCACCGTCGGATATAGAATTGTGAACACAATTTAGTTACATTTCAGCTATCGCTGTAGCACATCTGAAATGTTAAAGTGATCGGAGCCTAATAAAGATGAATATTTGATTATTCATCTCGTACACGTGGTCTTAAATATCATAAAAATATTTTAACGCGGTCTTAAATATAATAAAAATATTCTAACGTGGTCTTAAATATAATAAAAATATTCTAACCTGGTCTTGAATGTCATAAAAATATTCTAACGTGGTCTTAAATATCATAAAAATATTATAACGCGCTCTTAAATATAATAAAAATATTCTAACGTGGTCTTAAATATCATAAAAATATTCTAACGTGGTCTTAAATATAATAAAAATATTCTAACGTGGTCTTAAATGTCATAAAAATATTCTAACCTCGATATTATCACCGTTTAACTCTCCCATCCATTTTTATTTATATTATTCAACGGTTAATGCGTACAATTTTAAACCAACTTTTAAAATGTGGTAGGAGAAACAAGTAAAAAAGTGATAAACCTTTTTAGGGAAGACTTTGATTTGGAGGACGCGTGATATATTCATGGCGATGCTTTCATAATATGTGCGCAGTTCTCTTCCGAGGACTGAGGGAGAATTCCAATTTTGAATCCGATTCTCTCCTCCCCGTCGCTTTTTCGTAGGAAGGGCAGACGATAAAAATGTTCTCAGCGTCGCGAGCTAAATGAACCGAAGATCTGATTGTTTCCCAGAAATTTGGTTTTTGAGGAATTTATACCAGCGCGGATTACAAATTTCTCGGATACACACGGATATGAAAAGAGAAAATTTTATGGAAGTGGAAGGAATATTTTTATTCGGAGATTTTGGAACAAGACCGAAAAACCTGATCTGACGAAGGAACTGAGAAAAATTGAAAGATACAAGGTTCAAGACTGTATTGTGCGAAAGGAAGTAGTAAGTATGAATCAAGAGACGAATAAGGAAATATGCAAGAAAAACAGAATTGAGGCTTTTGGAATTTTTTTTTTCATTGTGCGCCCAAAACACGTAGGTAAAATCGAATGACTATCCGCGATGATGTTATCAGGGAACATAGGACACTCTTCAGCTTGGAACAGAATCCCGTAAAGCTGATGACCATGTTTTTTCTACTCTGCACAGTAGAGAGTCGCTGATGAAATCTCGTCGAAAAAAAAATAATCCCTCTCAATGATTCCAACGCTGGGTGGAAAGACTTCACATCCTGTGTTTCAGAACTCTGCTGTAGAAATAAAAACCGTTCCGGACCCATAAAAGGGTCCTCCGGGGAGAAAACTTTCTGGTTCTTAGTTGTCGCACCCTCGCTCCAACGAATCGAGGAGGAAAACTACACTGTCACCGAATTATTCGGACGTCATCCGCGTGTCGATTCTCGGAAAACTTGTTCCATTCCATCAGCGCCCTGACTGGCATTAGAATGGTCGAATGTTTCCGCATCAGTGTTTCTTCTCCTTTATGAGAGTGTCGGGGCAAGCGAGTCGATATGTCGCCGGGGACGGGCGACCCCTTTTCAATGCATTCCTTGCGCAATGCGAAAATTATTCACGTCGTTTTTTTGGAGAGGATGGTAAATCGTCCATTGCCGGCATAGAGTAGAGATGAATCGAAGGGAAATACAGTCACGTTAAAAATGCTGGATTTCAACTTGCCCCGTTGAGGAATTAATGGGTTGACTATCCAAAAATAAATTGCTCCAGAAGTCACGCTTACTTAACGGTGAATCCTACCACCAACGGTTACTTATCAGTACTGACGTCCGAGACTACATAGACTCGGAGAGCCAGGACACACGCTAAGATCTTTGTGGTCCATTTTCTAAGTGAATAAAGTAATATCATGTATCTACGATCGAGCCTCCTCAAATATTTCAAACCTTCAAAAGAAAGGTATTTTCTGGAAATCAGTTTCTCCGGTCACACTTTTCCAAAAACATTATATTTTCAATTCAACGCCCGGTACACCGATCAGTGAAAATATTTTTGAAGTAAATGTGTCTCTGTTTGATGGTGATAACATTATTCAAAAGTTACCTGTAAATTTTTTGCCACTATCATCACAACATATCGTATTTTAAAATTTTCTAAACCATCTTCAAGAAAAAATCCTAAGAGCAAATACTAGTATACATATATTTTACTCTTAAACATATTTATGATATAGTGACTTGTGGATGTTAAAATATGAATTCTTTACTTTTCAATGTCCGCTACATTAATACTTAATTACAGTGCAAACAAAGAAGGGAAGAGGTGATGAGCATATGAACTCCATGCCTGTGAAAAATGTGAACTAATTTATTCTTTGGAGCTTAATTGTTTTTATTAGAAACCCATTCAGAAAATTAAGAATAACAATGAAGATATTCCATGCATAACCCAATATATGCATAGCCTAAAAATTTCATCATTTATAATTTGAAAGAAATATTACAAATGACTGACATTTCTTGATTTCAGCCTTCTATATCACGAATAAAATGTTTAATACAGAAAGGCTCCTTACTGCCAGTAACAAAATTCAACTAATTACAACTACAAATGTATTTTCTTTTTCCCATTGCAGAGCATGTAAATTTCGATGAATCTTCTAACTGATATTTTTTTTATCTCAAACAGACTATTGCTTCCGGGATGTGGACCATATTGGAAACAATTCTTTTCGGAACATTCCTACTCTACGCAACGGTAAGTGGTTTTCAAAAGTATTTAAAAATTAAGCCCATCTCATATATAAACTATATATCGTATTTTTTTGGTTCGTATTTCATCACCACCCAAATTTTTTATAGTCTCTTTTGGGTTCCTAGATTCTGTCATGGCAGTTATTCATCTTGCAAAAAACTGAAACTGTCCATGAATGTATATGGCCCCTTGCATGCCTACTGTTCTAACCCCCATCATTCGTAGTTCTGTTCGTAACCCCCATCATCTGGTAGCCGCATGTCTGTAGAAATAATTGATAAATATCATGAATAATTACTAAAACTGAGGCCTGGGTTTAACCTGTTATGCATCCCCATCGCACTTAATAATACCATATTTTTGTGTTTCCTGCCGACCGGGTTAGTCTGGTGGGTAGCGTGCTCACCGGCTAACCCAAAGGTCGCGGGTTCGAATCCCGCCCAGGGCATGGATGTTATGTTTGTCAAGATGGGTTTTTCTATGACTTGAAGAGGTGCGAAATGACCAAAGCCGTCGAAGCACCCTATAAACAAAAATACTACTACTACCCATTATGCCTCAGGGTGTGTCCTATCCACCTTATTCTTCTTTTCTTTATCGTACTCCACATTGACTTAGCTTCCTCCGATCTTCTGTACACTTCCTCTGTACACCTCTTCCATTCTTCTAGACTCTCCTCTTCTGCATCACCTATTCTATTACTAATAAATGTACAATGTATTATACAATTCATGTCACGAAAAAGAGTGATTAGGAACAGATTAGTGAAGAAAGTGACTTACGATTGCAAATAAATATGGTATTTAATAGCTAACAATAAAATAAGATGGAATAATAAAAATAATGTTTGATGTATATCATTAATTAGTTACAGTGGTACCTTAGGATACGAGTATAATTTGTTCCGTGACCGGGCTCATAAGTGAAAATCCTCATATCTGAAATCAATTTTCCTCATTGAAATTAATTGAAATGTGATTAATTCGTGCCATCCCCCAACAAATCACGTACCACGAAAACAGCAGATTATTCAACTTTTAATTGACAGAGTTTCGTAGCTTTGAAATAACTTAAGCTCCTTTAGCTGGAGTTAAATCGTTATCGAGTCTTATAGATACATATCGTAGAAGTTATGCGATCGTACTGCGTTTCCAAGTCTACTACTCTTACGTCTTGCTCATGTTTGTCTATTATCTCACGCTTTAATTCCATGGATATCACCTTTTTCCTTTCCTCACCGCTGTTGTTTACACTCATCTTCTTAGGACTCATGATCATATGAAAACAAATTAGCTAAATAACTGAATTTAAAACAAAACCCAAGACAGCAACAAAAAACAAGAATTTAAAACAACACGACAGATATGCTTCTGCAGTGAGGTAAACAAGTGAATTGAGCGCGCAAGAATCGCAGATCTGAGCGGTGGCTCGCTACGCCGACTGACTGACGTCGCCGAGGTTGGCTCGTTTCTCAAATTTTGACTCGTAACTCAAGATCCTAGTGACGGCTCGTATCTAAAAAAACTCGTATGTCAGGGCAATGGTGTCTCAAGGTATAAATGTATTTCATTAAGTTAGAAAAAATGTAATAGAATCCGATCGATCATTATGTGTGTATTGAAACTAATATTCATCATTTAATTGTTGTCAAAGGTCGTAGTAGAACAGTGGGTAGAGCGCTTGCCTACTGAACGGGGGACCAGGGTTCACGGCCCAGTGATGTCTCTGGACACCTCCAGCTAAACCCAAGCTAAGTGGTTTTCTGGGTACCACACCTTTCTGGGAAACAAGAGGTTGCATACAGGGAAAGGAATTGGCCTCCCTTATTGCCCTGAGATGTGAATTTTCAATCGGGCTTGATATAGGTGAGATCTCTACCGTTACCTATGGAACCAATTATAAGGTTGAAGACTATATCGTTCTGTGATTAATAGTTGTCCCTATATATAGGTCTTCATTGATTTAAGATAATCCTAATGATATCAATGCTGAAATTCCTTTGAATTCTTTGTGGAAATTACCGGAATGGTTTCCTTCTTTAATTGGCTAAATATTAAGTCTCCCATCGAAGTCTAAAACATCGTAGAGGACTTTCATCGTCCACATTTAGGACAACAAGCGTGTCTTTGCTAAGACAGCTGATAACATACAGTGTATGCAGATTTGCTCATGGAAAATATTTTCTATTTATTGTGCCTAAGAACAGGAGAATTTAGGTGTTGCAGAGAAACACGGTCTATGGAATGCAAACTTAGTTACCATCATCCCCATCGAATGCTCCTTTGCCGCACGGATTGCCATGGTGGTTACCACGCTTACCAGCTATCCCAAAGGTTGCAGGTTCAGTTCAGTCGCAGAATTTTTCACCCTCTGATTCTTGGAATAGAAGTTTTATTTATATAAGATGAACTGCTTAATTTTTTCGTAACCGCAGATGAATCTTACTTGCGAATTCTCGAGTCTTCATCTCGTTCGCTGTTTCATTCATAAGAAATAATACCTTGTATAAATAGGAATTATTATTATTGCGATTTTGTTTGCATGCAGCGGTGGGCGTTTATCTCATCTCTTCTTCATATGCGTCCCTCTCTCTCTTCAACCACCAGTCTTCTTCACTCCGTAACTCTCTCTCAGTTCCATCTTCCTGGTCACGCCCTCTTTCCACATAGTTCTTGGCCGGCCCTTCTCCGTTCTTCTTTCTGGTATGTCAGTGTAGAATACACTTTTGTGTTTACTCTGGAATTCTCGTCACATATGCCCTCACCACAACTGTTTTTGTCCTATGTTTTCAGTTAATGTCTTTTTCACTGCCATTCTTTCCTTCAGTTCAGTCACATTAATCTGTAAGCATTACGCAACAGCTTCTCTTCCAGAATCCAGGTTCCACCGCGTTCGGACCTTTATTTACATACCCACTGTGATGAAAAATAAATGCTGCACGAAAGCATATTTTTTTATGCGCGAAGTTTTCAAACCACCCACGTATTTGAGGCGAAGAATAATGTTTGTTATCGGCTCAACCTTGTTTTTAATTCCTTGCGCAGGAGTTATTTTTGGAGGTTCTTTAGACCTTCATCTCCCTTCCATTCCTATCCTTGTATGCATTTTCTCCCGGTCTTAAGAGCATGATTTATCAGTGCCCATTGCTTGCGTGAAACAAAAAACACTAAACTTAATAGCTGCTACTTCAATCCTAATCTGCTTGGTTCCTTCGCTGAGGAATTTTTACAGCCTTTGATGGTGGAAGTTCTTTACTGCCTTTCACCGTTCTCATTCGCTGAGTCCAGTTGCTAGAGAATCTGATGTTATCCTTAAGGAGGTTATCTCGCGACCGCGTGAGTCAAAATCACAAAGATATTTGGATATGCTTGCACGCCGGTGAAATAATACTATAGCTACTATCTCTTACAAAATTTCTTTGCTGTCATAAAGGAAAAGTTTCACAATAAAGTTGCAGCTTAGTCGTAGGAAAGTGCTTTAATGAATACTTTTCTCAACCTGGATATTGAGTCAAAATAATGTTTGTGCTTCAGATATAAATGAATTTATATACTGTTTATATCCTTAGTAACTACGTATCTAAATAATAAAATGTAAAGTTATATTAGAATTTTCCGTCGAATACACTCTATAATCTCTTTTACTATGAAATTATTCTTTTTTTAAAAATCTGACAATGGCAAAATGGGCTCACGTTTGAGGCATATAAAAGGAAGTCGACCTCGATGAGGTATGGTGTAGTAATTGGTTCGTGGTTTCACATTTTACTAATCTGGTTAGTCCTTGATTTTCATTTGGTTAGTTTTCCCAATACCATCTTTACTCTTTCACTTAAGTCAACTTCACATACATTGAACTTTTATTTGAGGTATCCGAGTATTGCAGCATAGCCAAATCGTTGACCAACTACAACGCCATTTTCACATTACTAACCGATTTCGTCTCCTATAATTACAAATAAAAGGTGAAATCTCAAAAATCAAGACGTATAGGTGCCCTAATATTGTTACTAATTCATTTTCTGGTAAATGCGCATCTAATATCAGTTCTTTAAAAATGACATGACTCTGTGTTATGAAAATATAGCTTTTTTCCTGGTTGACGCCCACACTCGCCATTAAGCGCATGTATTTTAAACTGCGATTTATGGAAAACATAGTGCGGCATGACGTTTTCTGTTAATAAATTTATATGGAGTTAGTGTCAATGTCTGAAGGACCCTGAAATGGTCTCCACGACGGACGGAGGGGTGACGGAGGCGGCCGAATCGCCCTTGCCTGGCCGCGGGGGCCAACGGCGAAAGTCGTTTTCGAGAGTGAATCCCGGAGAGAGAAGTGGTCTCCTTTCGTTTTTTAACTCACGCGTCCCCTCCGGGCGCGCGAGTCCTCTCGTCCGGGCCTCACTTCCGTCATCCGTGATAAAACACTTGAAGGGGAGCACTGGCTTTTTTTTTCTTCTCTTTTTACTCCCAAGCCGACCAGAACATGCTGCCGTGCCACCGAACAGTGATTTTTTAACTTCAGCTCCGGAATGCAAATCTCGAAGGCTTTCTCTTTAATTTAAATTTTATTTTAATAGGTTTTCGCTCTATTGAGACATAAAATATGTGCACTCCGCAACGAGCAAAAGTATATTTGGGTGTGATTAAAGACTCGAAAATTTATTCATGGGCGAGGACAATGAAATATCACGCGCGATTATATGTAGCTGCCTCTGACGCCTGGATTCGGAAAGTTTCGAATAAAAGAAACTATATCTTAACAGTTAGGTAATACATTACCGAACTCCGTGTTCTATATGTTTTAAATTCAGATTAAAGTGCCATTACAAACGAACGTCCGTCGCTAATATTCACGGGGATGCTGAGACCTTAACATATTTTTTTCCGTTGTTATTGACCTCGAGACAATGGTGCACGTGGAGTTATGTAGTCTATATATTTGAGCGACCTTGAATTTAGAAGAGTACAGGGGCAATGACTGGGAAATATGTACACCTGCTTTCATGCGCTCGCCTAACCCTTACTCCGCCCCATCCCCCGTTCTCAGTCTCGCCGCACCCCCTCCTCCACTCGCCACATTCAATCTCCTCCATTGCTTCTCCCCCACCCCCTTCGAGTATTACCTTCGCCATTTCCAAGTTCTAAATTCCCTCCTCAATAGAACCAATGCGACGCGACCGAAGTATTCCACGCCCCCACTTCCCCCCTCCGCTTACTCTCTCTCATTCTACATGAACTAATAGCATTCATCACAAAACACATCATTCGATGACATGGCAAGTTTATTATTAATTCTTTTTCAGAGGAGATCGTCGACTCCACACGGCGATCGTCATTTTTTTAAGTGCCTGTCTTCAAATGTATGCATACAGAAGACAGTAGGCGACAATCCAGTAGTAGCCACGTTGTTAACTCGTGGTTTCTCAAGCCGTAGACACGACACACTAATCAATTAGCAAGATTATCGTCGTCAGACGTATTTATCTTTTTGGTAGGATTCTTTTTCTACCGTCAATCGATAGCTTAAAGTGAAGTGTAAATGTTAGATCGTAAGAAATAACATCCCTAAAATTCTTTTCCTAGAGTTAAGTTTGTGGTTAAGCTTAAAAATTAACATGAGTGTTAGGTCGAGTCATAACATCAATTTTTCAAGTGACTCAAATATTCTTCGACAAATGCTGTCTTTTCGGGATTAATTTTTTTATAATTCGACTGACCTAGAGATTTCCTATTTATCATTTTTAAGTTGAAAATAAATGTGTTTAGTCACCATCTGTACAGCTCTGATCAAAATCCATATGACTTAAAATGTCCGAAGTATGCGCATGTTCATTTGCTTTCAGAAGGATATGTAATTGTACACACAGACCGGTCGAAGCAGGGCTTGCGGAGTGACGGCATTTGACGACTTTTGTCGCTGAAGGACAAACGTACTGACTGCTAAAATGGGTTGCAAGGTCTTATTTCACTCATACAGACAATTCAAATCGTATCGTATTCTAAATGACTGGCATGGTTATCCCATAAACACGAAATTCATGTTTTTGTATTAATAAGGGATTATTGAGAACTAGTATAGAGTGTCTTCACTCAGCACAATTCGCTTTCCCATGACACCTTATAAATCAATCTTCGGTTCCAATTTCTGTCTCTCTTTAAACCCCCTTTTTGCCTCCAACCAGACCCTGATTAGTAATTATCACGTCTCTCTTTTTGTCACACTTCATGTTCTCAATATCTCTTAACGTCTCTTGCGAGAATCGGTTCTCCTCAATTGACCCCAAATATTTCCCTTCCCCTAAAATCACAAATACTTCGCTAGCTTCCCTTCCTGTCGAAGAAATTGTTTCAGGCGTTACTTTATGGAACTGCTTCATGACTTCAAGAAAACAAGACTTTGTAGTTCCACAT
>WURS02000013.1:3776175-3790452 GCA_011762765.2 Rhinocypha anisoptera | reverse complement strand
GGCTGCCGATGTTTCGATGGCTGGAGATAGCAGAGTCAGCCATCGAATCGTCAGCCATCGAATCGTCAGCAGCTGAATCACAGATCCGGTGGAAAATTCGCGAAGGCTCCGCCACAATCCTTCGCCGGGAAAGCACTAAATCCTACACCCTTCACTCTTTAAACCTTTGACGTTTGAGCATCTTTTTACCCTCTTAAGTTTCAAGGGAAAGTCGTAAGCATATACTTGTGAATGGTTGTAACAAAATGGACTAAAAAAGTAAAATAAAAGTTGCAGGAGGGCCCATCATGCAACCAATTGAACATAAACTCGCAATTCGAAAGAATTACCATCTTTCGGCGTTTTTGCACGCTAACGATTGAAAATAAAATAACCGAAGAGTGACAAGAGGTTCTCGGTGCACGTTAGTGTCTGTAACTTGTTTGATTTTCATTCTATTTGGGCCACTTCCGGCCTCCGTACACTCATTTCATACTTTCATAAGTACTTCATTTTATTTAAGCTTAAATTGTTAGGAAGTATTATAGAAGACAAGGGTATTAGACCAAGAATCTCGCGAGAAAGGTAGGTGTTCACAAAAAGATTGAAAATAATTACAGGAACATTTAGTTGATTAGATTAGTAATAACGTTGTTGTTTTCTCGACCACAGAATTTAATTGGTTAAATTCAATACTGAGTCATTTGAATTGGCCCCAATAAAAGGTTGAAAAACTTCCAAGAAATTTAGAATTGGCCCCAATATGTGCAGGTTTCCTTTTCATTTCCTTTTTTTAAGTGTAGTAGTCCATAAGTTTCTCTTTCGCCGGCTCTTCGTGGCACTTCATCATTGATTATTCGGACTATCCATTTAATTTCAAAAATTCTTCCGGAGCACCACATTTTCATTCCTTTTGATCTTCTTTTCACTGAGGCAGGCTGATTGGCAGATGATAAATGACTGATTACCTCATGATAACAATTTCATTCGTACGATGGCATTAGGAGTGGTGCACGCGAATTCGTATAAACTACAGGACACGGAATTTTTCGTTCTTTATTTTACTATCGCATGTTTTCTGGTATTATATCAATGCTAATTTTTGACTGGTATAAGTGTTTATTATTTTCATTTTGAATGAAAACGCTCTCCAGTTTGGGCATTTTGAATTTGCATATGCCGACATGCAAGCCGTACCATTTCAACTCATATCATCACGAACACATTTAGTTAGGCAGTGGGGAGCCTATAACGGGTGATATGATCAAAACTGAAATCACTGCAGCTATTCAAGTACCCCAGTTGTTCACTTGGAACAAGATTTGAATATTCATGTGTATTGTAAATTATTAATTTTCAGGGAATGGAAACAAGGCAATACGGATTTAACCACATGGCAAAATTAAGTACCAATGGAAAAGTAAAATTTACTACGCACGCGTTTGAGCGCGTGTATGTGCACGAGTGGCCTAAGGAGAATATTGAACTCGTGAGATACATGGCGTGGATTTCCTGTTAATCTCAAACATTTGAATCCATTGGATTCAGTTGATTTAGGTTCAACTTTGTGAAGCCACATTATGATCGTAGGTAGATGAAAACTGTTAGTTTCACAGGGAATGCAATAATAATAACACGACCGGTTTCGTCAAATAGTTGACATCATCGGGCACATCTATACAGAGCCTTCTGAATGAGCATTGGCACTGTTTTGATTATGTCAACTATTTGGCGAAATCGGTCGTGTTATGATAAATTTCAGGTGAAAACAACAGAGCTTTTTATTTGAACCCATTCACTGCCGCGTCCATTTCCACCAAATTCTTGGGCAAGGATACAAAGCCGATTTTACCCCGAGCTCACAAGGTTTCCTTCCATCAAGGTACACCCAAACCTGTCCGCATCAGGTTAAATTCACATTCCCCAGTTTAATAGGAGGAAGCGAATGGCTACGCAAGTTAGGTGATACGTCTCTCGCTAGCCGACTTTGAAGCGGATCGCTGAATGGCTGGAGGTGCCACGGTGCCACACCTCATTCTGCTTCGGTTTTATAATCGTTGGAGCATACTGATGGTGAAGTCAACTCTTCTGCATGTGCACATACACAAATGCATTCCTCTTCACAAAAATGACCGCCGAACTCAAGTCAACTATATTTTGTTAAGATAAAACATTTAAATATATTATGGCCGTTAATTAAAATGTAACTTACTACCACACTAAGCGGTAGGTACATGTTTGGTCGCGTCGAACGTTACGTTAAAGTTCAGACCACATTTCCAAATTACAAATGTCCGTATTTCCTGAATTCATAAAAGTCGAAAAACTTCGAAGCAATGATATAATGTGCCATAGTTTATAATGAGTTCACTCCATGACATTCATCTCCTCGTCGGGAAATTTCGTTCAGGAAACTGCACGTGGTTAAAATTTATACTGATAGAACTAGCCCAACTTTTAATGGTGGCACCGGTAACGCTTAATTCCAAGCTCGAGGGCAACGGGTGTCACAAAGATGAGCGGGAGAACGTAACATGCTTCTCTCGTCACGAGCGGTGAGTAGACCAACTATTTCCAATTTTAACCCCCCTCCCCCCAATTACTATTCACAGGAATCCAAGATGGCGGCGAGCGGAAAGCTTCCCCTGCTGCTTCTGCAGGTCGTTAGCTGCGTCGTCGTGGGAGAAGCTGCGACGGCCGCCATTTTACCGGGTAAGTGTCGTATTATGCAGGCATGCAAACACTACCCACGAGGTATTCCCTCCTCTCTCGACTTCGTCTTCAATCACAGCTATCCCGATTGCTTTCCACGTTCTTTTTTCGGGTCGATGCATTGTCCAGAATCTTCCTATCCTAATTATACATGACCGCTTCACCTTGTTTCGTGCAGGCAGTAAGATTGTAATTGGGGCTGATATAAAAATATAACTCTCCAGTTAACAGAACCAAACGAGTACATTAATAGGACAACTTTTGAAAAGATTAACGATAGTGCACCCCCTGTAATATAAGGGCAAAGTTTCGAGGAAAATAAGTTGACGATTCGAATAAATCTAAAAAAAAATAGTATTACTATCGGATAAACTAACGTCTTCGTACTATGAACGCATGCGGCCACAATTTCAAGAAAATTCTCATTTGACAAACCAATGAGTCAATCTTTTCACCTTAAGATCGGGAAGAAAACATACATGAAACCGCCATTGAATTCAAAACCAGTGTATTCCTGTTGACCACGTGAACAAAAATCGCCAGGTCTCCTCTGGGAGACGATTAGTCGAATTAGTTTTGGAAAATTCATCGTCCCCGTCGAAAAACAACTCGCCGTTATTCTCGAATTAAAAGTCGCGGGGGAGCCAAATTAAACAATATATATTGTCGTTAAGGCATCCTTTTACGATCATTCATGCACATCGGGCTATGGAGAGCTCAGTTTTCCATTGAAATTAAATGGTAATTAAAGCATTTGAATCGAGTTCGGGGGTAATTCACGCTGGGAGAACGAGGGCACGATGAGAGGTAAGATTCATCTCGGTTTCCCTAACGAGTGCGTCCGCGCCCAGTTCGCCAGGCAGAAAATGAATTATTTAAATAATCACGGCCGGTTTAACGGAGCATTCGCAAGCTCGTCGTGTGCATTCGTTCCGATTTATGTCCTCCCGAGAGGTATTTCCTTCGCCGACTCCCTCCATGGCACCCACTGTGGAACGGGAAGCGGTTTAAAGAGCATAAATGAAACAAGCGCAGGCACTCTAGACTCCCGAGTGATGTGCCTCCATTCCTAAATCGCAATTGCTCATTTCAAATGGGAGCTGGCTCCGCATTTGAAATATCTCGTATGAATGCAAATTCGTATTGACTCCAAAGCACTGGAAAATATCCCATTCCTGGACAAATAGGCAAACGTACGTAAAGGACCGTGAATACATGTACACTTCACGCCGCGCCGGCTCATTACAAAATGGAAAGAGACATAAAAAGCTTTAGTTTCGGTGACTGCTAATTAAGGACACTACGCTACGTTAACTTCTGTTCTTGCATTAATTCTTTCTCTTATATTCATTCCTGAGACTGTCAACACATAACACGCCCTCAGAGTGTTTTCGTCGCTCTTGATGCTCTTCGTCAGCATTTTCCCCTAAAAACCATATACTCGCTTCCATAGAAAACACGATTTTTTTCGTATTTGAAAGTGTATGAAATCATTCATGAATATTCACGAAATCATGAAACATCATCATAAAATAAATATGCACTCACCGCAAGGGATGCTGACTAATCATTTGTATTAACAATTTTATTTAAATTGTTAGGGGCAGTGAAGTTCCAGTCGAAGCCTAGTAAGAAGGATTTAGGAGAGAAGATGCAACTGCGGAAATGAGGACCTTAATAGGGAGATAACAGAACACAAGAAAGATATTTTCATTCTCTCCTTGGATTTTGAGTAAATTTAAGAGTGTAGAACCATAAGAGTATTTCAAAGCACATTGGGCGAACAGTTATATGCTTTGTTTCCCGCAATCTTCGCGAATCACATTTGAAAAAAAGAAGATGATGTGACAATGAGAAACCAGGGTTGATGCGTAACCACGAAGAAACAATCTGTCGAAGGATTTTCTGATGGTTTAGCATAAGAAAGATTTCACGAGGACGTCAAATTATTTGTTAATTTAGACAAAGAAATACTACCTTGACACACACAAAAAAACACCTTCCTAAATCCTGACCATGGCAATAGAGCAGTACGACTAAATCAAATTTAAAAAAATAATTTTCGAAGATGAGGCAAGAACACTAGCATTGCAATGAGGAAGAAAAAATATAAACATTGATCGAAGCAATGCCGACGACGCAATATACGAATCGTGCTATTAAAGGTCAGTGAGACATGGATGATAGCAGAAGAGAGAAGATTGGACGCGATATAAAATCGGGGGACTGTTGAAGATTAAACGGGAGACAGAGAATCGCCAAGGAAGAAATTATATTGAGGGAAAGGAAAGGAAGAAGTCTGAGGGGAAACGCCCGTAAGGCTACAACAAACATATTGGACTTCCCCGTAACAGCCTCCTGAATAACGGAGGGATGACTGAGCCAAAAGGGCTACGGAGGACGAAGACCACAAACGAAATGTCTCGAGCAGAAGAGAGATGAGAATGTAAGAAGGCATGTAAGAACGGCCGAGGTCGGCTAACAAGGGAACGGAAAGGAGATCTGTAATACAGTTCGGATTAATAAATGTGTAATCTCAAACAGAGTAACAATTTAAGAATTACAGTCGACTAATAGAAAAATTTGTATATCGCGATTGAATGTTATCATAATGCATATATGACGGATAAACGTTTCTCAATTTTCCTCAAATTTATTTCAAATCAGTAAATTTGTGTGTCTTGAGTTCTCTAAAAGGACCATTTTCACTATTATCAAAATTAGAAACTTAAAAGACTTAATTTTATATCGTTCCTTTTCATTACTAACATCATAATATACCTACTCTCGGAGCGAGGTGCATCAATGGCAAATTCATAACCAGGTCCTGGACAGTACTATTATTCATTTTTGGCGCCGAATCCATAAATTCACATCCCATTTATTTATCTACGAGTCAAATATCCCACGAGTTATTAGAATTCCTGATTTTATGCGAAAATGGACGGATGTTATTTTTTTGTTAAGACCTTTTTCCAGGTTCGGACTACGCATTGTTAAAAAAATTATCACAACAATAATTTAATGTTATCGTGTGAGCTCTATTAGATAAAAAAAACGAATAACGTTCAAATAAATTATCACGTTATCCTTTCCGATATCGCACTCGGTGAGGATGATGGCACTTTCTCCGTGCGGTCAGGGTTAAAAATTTCACGAATCCGGACGATTTCACTGAGAAGGGGGTGGTGGCTAGGTGATAGCATTCAATCTGGAGTGAGAAAGAGTGGTCGCTGAGAATGTCGGGCCGTAATTGGTTGGAATGCCGCCAAATAAGAATCGCTAGTGAGAGAGAGAGAGAGGGGGGGGGGGGGGAAGGGGAAAAAGCGATTGCCCGAAGGCATTACCGTTACGGTAGAGCATTAAAGCAGGGTTGCTGTAGCAAACTACGCCGCCAACGAATTGCCGCCAGGAAACGGGAAGTCCAACTTGATTGCAACCCGGTGGAGGAAAAGGTGCAAGCGAAATCGGATTACGTCCTTCGTCAATGTTGGGCACCGCTAATTAAAATGTTTTACGAGTACGACTGATCTCTACTTTTTTTTCTCTTTTGAGAATGTCTCCCAACCGCTTCGATATTTCCCAAAGCCCAAGCGAGGTGAATCTTTCAAGAACATCCTGCCTTTTGGACAATTATAGGTAGGCGGACGAAATGGTAGTCGAGTTGAAATTAAAGTAGTTCTCCTGTGTGAGAATGAGCATCGCAGAAAGCGAAACTCGGGAGCGAATAAGAGGAAAAAGCTTTAAAAAGTAAGGGGTCTCTTCCAAATTGCGCACATTGAAATGCTATTGGTACTCATTCAATGAGCTAGATTACTAGCGGTGGGAGGGGGAGGGGCGACGGTACTGCTCGTATGGATGATTTTCCAAGAGATTAAAGTTACGAGTTAAAGTTCACAAATTAAATTAAATTTCTGTTTTGTAGAAATTTAAAAGGCGGTCGTTGGGTAACACATTAAATTAATTCCTTAAGCCGTATATGCGAAATTTGAAAATTTTATCGAAACTGAAACGACCGTTGAGCAAAGAATAACCGCCAATGAAATGTTACGACAGCGCAAAACAGAGAAAACTGAATTGCTGAATCGGAAAATTGATAAATTCAAACTTGAATCCCCTCCATCTCAATGTAAATGTAAACCTCGTCTTTGGAATAAAACATAATTGAGTTAGGATTAAAGGAATCGAGGATTTATTTAAAACTTTCAATTTCAGAGCTGGGTATTCCCTAATTTCATAGTATATGCATAATTAGCACCTTGTGTTAGTGTCACAAAATAAGTTTTGAATGGCGATCTATCGGATAACGTAAGTTTTTAATGAACTAAAAATTATAACTACCGACTCCCATCTTAACATGACACTCTTCAACTCTGCGTACTTCCCACCAATTCTATCCCGAAATACTTCATTCTCTCCCTCTTACAAGAGAAATCTGACAAAAAGTTACGCGGTGGCACAAGATGCCACGTAAACATCCCAAAAGAGCTATAAATATCATTCACACAGAACAGACAGAACACATACCAAATACATGGTTTAATTTCTTTTCTAGTGCGCCTATTCAGTCATGATGTTTCCCAAAAATGACGGAAATACACGAAGAAGTTTTACCGCGATGATGAACTTCCGAAGGGCAAACCACAATTTAGCTGTGCATTTCTTTAAACTCTAAAAAAAACTAGTTTTTTCGGCTCGCATTGCCGTTAAATATTTAATTAGGGACAATCTGAAAGATATTGCTTGGGTCGGAACAAGTTCTGCGGATATCAAGGTGTAGATTAGCTCAAGCTAAAGAGGCGAAGCTCGTGGTGAAGATGCAACTGCTATGCTCAAGGAAGCCACCAACACAAACAAGGAGGCAATACGTGAAAACGTTCTTATGGAGTATGGCACTCTGTGGATCAGAGACATGGCAAAAGCAGACAGGAGGAGAATTGAAGCCCTCGAAACATGCTGCTCGAGGATGATGCTGAAAATCAAGTGGAAGGATAGGGTAATGATCAGAAGTGCGGAGGAAGATATATCAGTTTGGAGAACGATTAGAAAAGGAATAACACAAGGTGGATAGGATACACCCTGAGGAAAAATGAGATCGTGAATAATGTAATAGAAGGTCTTCCTTGAGGGATCATGCCTTCCATTTTCCCAAGGGAAGACTATATAGTACAGGGCAAATAATAAGAGACGTTTGAAAGAACTGCCAAGGGGTATGAGAATTAGCATTGGATAGGAAAGGATGAAAACCGCAGTCGAACAATCTTCAGATTGAAATACTAATGATGCTACTAATGAAAGGTATTCGTGATTACTTAGTTACTTAATGAAAAAACCTGTGTATAACCTCTCAAGTCGTGAAAATTCCATCCAATAACCCCCCACCCAGTGCCATGAACTTTCAATTGCCCTTGATTTCGTGCGTCCACGAGTAAATTCGCCTTCGTCATTGTTGGTTTTCAATTCTAGTAATGGTTTGCAGCATCCCTCAAATCTGTTAACTACCGATTGACTTCTCACCGAACGTCAAAGAATAATTATCCCATCTACCACCTTGCAATGCCGTAATATAGCCAAAAGCGTTTACGAAAAACGGTGTGCCCACAGACAACTCCGTGCGTGGACGCGTTCCGTCATAATTTTCCATGTGGAGCTTCGATTCCAACACACATCCCGAGAGACGTGTTTAAAGCAATAACACGGGATTGACGACAAATATCTGCCGTTAGGTTTTTACGGGCAATATCGATTGGTTCGGTGTGGGAGATAGAGATATGACGAATACTTCGCTTGGAACGAACGAAATTGGTCATTGGCTTACAATGCAGTTGGCTGGCATAACAATCCTTTGGATGGGAAGGCCTCTATAGTATACCAGGGGCACGTTGTCGATTTTGAACGTCCTGACACCTGCGCCGCACCGTTTCTCACTTCTTCCTTTATTCGATTCGTGCTTGTGTCTAATTTTTGGCATCGTTAAAATTGTGTGTTCAAGCACACGGAATCTTGCCGGGCAAGTCTGCCAGTGACTGCACGTGCACTGTTTACGGCAGACAAATGAAGCATACCAATCAAATAACATAATTTAAGTTATTAGCATAAGCTACGACTAATCGAATAACATAAAACGGAAAAGTAGACCAAAGTGGTGCATGATATTAGTTTCCGCCTCCTAAGATCAAGATAGGAACTGTAATATCGACTTCGGACGTTGACTTTGGAACGATGATTTTTTTCTGCCCAATTAACAAAGTCTTGAATGGGTCATTCCAATAAAAAATAAAAACCATGAATTAAAGGTGCGAGGACGAATTTATAAATAAAAAATCTCCGCGCTGCGCACTCCACGTTTCACGTCGAGTAGTGTGGGTCCATCCCGACACACACTTGACACGCGCGACAAATGGGGCCGCCGCGCGGATGACAAATATCCCCCCCCCCCCTTTTCTCATCTCGATTTTTTTTTCCTCCTCTCCTCCAAAGGGGTCCGCCACCTGATGGGAGAGCCGGACTTCAGGAGCGTCACGCTGCGATGGGAGTGCGATCGGATGTACCCAGCGCCCACCTACGGGTTCCGCGTCAACTACTGCGAGGTGCAGGCGTGGGGGCAGGATCGATGCCGCTTGCAGGTATACACCAAAACAACAGCCACTGCCGCCTCCTACTGTTCGTCACTTTCAACTACTCCGCAAAAGGAGAGTGGGGAACCCACCGCGCTCTGCACTCCTACCACTTCGGGGACACTTCTGCATTCGATGGCACCAACCGAGCGTGCCATCGTGCCCGTAGAGACCGTCAGCCCCCTTTTTTTTTGGAGGGAGTGGGGGCGACACTTACCCTTTCCTTTCACCGTTTAGGTCCTGGGAATCGAGATCCTACAGTGTGCCGGAACAATCTTTCCATTACGCCACAAACTTCTGATCCTCTTCGCGATAGTGCCGGGCCGAGGGTGCCTGACTGGCATAATCCTCTCGCGGCCCATTGGATATTTGTACACTGGGATGCACTAATTATTCCCGGTATTTACAAAAAAAAAATTTTTCGTGTCTTCGAGCTATGCCACCGTCGAGGTTTCCATCTGATTGGTTTGAAAATGATGAAATTACGAGTATCAAAACAGCTGAGGAAATCTCTTTTGTGACCACAGCTCTATCGTGGACTTGTCAATATTACAGAACCAAAACCGGTCAATAAATAAATAAAAACAGCTGGTAATGGAATTTGAGAAAAAACTTTCTTCCCACCACATGGATATATGCACAGGCATTTATAAAAAAAGTAATATCCATAGACTTGTTTCATTAATTGCCGACATAAATGCATCAGAAGCATTTTTCTGACTTCCCATTCTTCAGGGCATTTCACCTAGCTTATTCATCAGCCGTATAATCTCATTCTACTCATTTTCATCTCTTAAGTTCTCTAAGAATGGAGCGACCTGATGTTCCAAGTCCCTATCCTAAATTCCAAGTCACAATTTTCTGATGCTTTCTCAAGTAGTCCCCATCCAGAGATCCAAATGGAGAACTTTTTACCTTTGTAATATATTACTCAATTATGCCCGACTGAAATTAAAATACAATGTGGTACACTACTGCTCCTCAGAAGATGGCTCGATTTCCCATTGCCTTCCAATTTACAGTGCTGCATCCATTAAAGCAGCAGTAAAGTACCCTGGAGTGATGAATTATTTCTGTAATTAACTAAGATCTCCTTCACAGGGGAGTAATCCTAAACTAAGTAATGTCACCATAAAAACCTAAAACAATGTTCTTTGTCAGAGGGGAAATGGTTCCTTATTACAGATCAGGACCTACTTCTGGAGTAGAAACAGTAAAGACATCCACAGGATAATTTTGTTATGGACTACTATCATTACAAATTAAAGAATTCTAGTTCCCTTTCAGTTCACGTTGATTTAGTTTAATTGTAATATAAAATGTCTATAGCATAAACTATTTTACTAATCCAATAAATAAATTAACCTTAAATAAATTTTCTGATATGAAAATAATACATTCATTATATATTAAAAATTATTAAATAATGAATCAGAGATAAATTATTTAAATGGGACAAACTAAGTGACAATAAATTCATTAATTTCAATCTTTTTCCAATCAAGGTCATTAATGCTACATCTAGTAATGAAGTTCTGATGGCACCCAACTCTCCAATACGGATGTTTTTTGCTCAAATTAATAGCCTGAGAATGGCCACAAATTACTCCTTCGAAGTTTGGCCAGTGGCAGTTGGAGAAGATCAAGACTTGATCTCCAGTGATTTAAGGGCAAATCTAAGCAAAACTATAATCTTGGAAACAAAAGGATGTAAGTTATTTTGACTTTCACATGTATCAGTTTTTTTAAATATGATAAATGACAGCATTTAAAAACTGGTGATGGGACCAAAAGTCATAAAAACAAATGGCATAATGGAAGTGCAGGAAACTAAAGTAGGTTAAGAGAGGAAGTTCAGAGATAAAGCATACCTTTAAAAGTAAATTTTTATCAGTTTCAGCAAAGGCAACCTTGTGCCTACCACAATTCAGTGAGGTCGAAGTGGAGACAGGGCCATTCTTTGGGGGAAGGATCGCTGTGGAGGGAGTGGATGATACCATCCCAGATGATTCAATGGTTCAAAATGCCACCGATGACCCTGATTCCAAGGAGAAAAAGGATGGATTGAGAACAGCAAAGAGAAAGAAGCAGAGGAAAGGTCGCTGTTGGGTGGATGGTGACCCAGAGAGCCCCAAGACGACATATGTTCTGAGGATAGAACATGGCATGGGCGATGCCTGTGGTGGAGGCAGCGTGTCAGCCATCAATGACACAGCTGTTTCCGCTTTTGTCATGGTGCAAGAATCCCGATCCATTCTTACCCACAGTGCTCGGAGATTTCTGGTCCTTTGCTCTTACCAACCTGGTACCCTGACTGTTCGAGCAGGGTGAGTAAATGATATTTCAAAGGTTAAATCTGTGTGCAATGTTAAGAGATGTGTTGGTACAGCATTACTTACCATTAGAACAAGTTACTTTTTTTAAGAACCATAGTTACTTAAAAATGCAAAGCATCCATGACATGCTAGGTTCGTTCTATTAAAAAGTATCTACTCTTTGAACTCCTTTTCCATTTCAAAAATACACCCAAATTACGTAACAAAAATAACCATTTTATAAACATTTAATGCCTCCAAAGGAAAATGAAGTTCTAAGAAATTTAAATAAATATATTGTGGATTGCCTAAGAAATTCATAAGTCATTCTAAAATGTTTTTTTTTAAGGTTTTCTTTTGCTTTGAATTTTTATAACTGTGGGGACATATTTATGAATTTATGTACTTTACATAGCTTTATAATCTAACATAGCCATAAGTTACAAAATAAAATCATTAATAGCAATTACAAGAGGCAGCTTGATAAGTACATTTTTCAGTCTGCTAATCAATAAAAATTTGCAGAGGCATCAAATAAATAATTTATGGTGGCTAGTACGAAAAGGTGTCTTAAAACTTCCAGAAAGAGATACATTTTTTGATTCAGGAAACAAGGTAGATTTTGTATTCTTTTTAACTGTGGTAAAATTTCATATAAAATGAGAAGTAAAAATGTTCATATGTCCCTTGAAAATCTAAAGAATTTTACTTCTTTTAAATCAAGCAGCCACAATTTATAAATCTTGGTAATTGATTCTCACTTATATATGAACAGGATTTCAATAAAATGATCCTAAAGACATTACATACACTAAGTTATAGGTGCATATTTGGATTTTTTAAACCTATTAGTAAAAATCATTGAGCCATTCGACATTACTCCTTCTTGATGATGATGTGTATATATTTTAACCACTGCCATTTGTTCCAAAACAGTATTCAACTACCATCATCTGGTAACAGAGCTGATAGTGCTGTGGAAGGCCTTGGATATTCAGATGACAAAGGTGATGCAGAAGCCACAAATGATGTCAGAGAGCCGAGGATACTTAGACAATCTCGCGATAAGAAATATGATGGATTGATAATAGCCAGAGCACGCACAGCTGAAAAGTTAACTGCACAAGGTGAGATTTATTATATCCATATAACTTATATAACAAAAAAATTATTTACTTCAATATGTTTCTTAAGTAGTTTCATTCTAGATTTCAGAGCAAGCAAATTTCATTATAGTTTTTCTGAAATCCCAGGAGCAAGGATGTAAAAATATGTATATGTTCTATGCCACTTTTTTTCCTCATGAGTATCAATAATTCTCTGAAAAAATCATCTACAACACAAATTACTCTGAAGGATTATATTATGAATATGTATATAAATATGGCTTAAAAATGTATTTTGGGACTGGGAATTTAAGTAGAATCTAGGGATATAACAAAATGTATATTATGAAAATGTTCAAAGATATCGATTCGTAAGCCATGAAATTAAAATTATTCCTCACGAGAAGTGTTTACAGTCTATCAATGATATGCTTTGTTTTTCTTTGAATCTTCTTAATGAAAAGAACATAAAAAATCATCAACGTCAGCTCAATTGGTGTTAATGATATTGCTGGTTGTGGCTGGGATAGTCGGATTTGCCATTCTTGCTGTCTGGCGCTTGGTCATTGTTGGCACCAAATGGAGACATGGCCTTCTTGGTAAGTACATTTCAGATGCACAGCAAAGTTTAAAAAAAAAACAATGAAACTTCATGAGTAATGGTTAGTTTACTTCATTCACCTCTAAAAAGAATCTACCTACAGTATTTCCTGCCAGCTACTATTAGAGTAAATTGGTTGTAGAAACAAAGACACTTTTTAATTCCATATAAACAATTTTATTACTACAACCCAGGTTTTGTCGCAAGACAATATCATCAGGTGTCCTACCTGATGATATCGCCCTTTTATGTGGAATTTCAAAGTGTCTTTGTTTCTACAACCATGAAGGAGTTCCACCAAGTAGCACCAGAAACCATTTCCTTTTTATAGGAAATATTGCAATGTTGCAACTGCATATGTGATAATGAAATATTTTTAAAGGGACATTACAAAAATAGTTAAATCCTTTAAGAAAATTATGAATTTTAACAAAGGGAGCACACACTAGGATCAATAGAGATGTAGCAAACAAATTATAAATTTGATTATTTCAAATGATGATGAAGGAGAAATCGACTCTAGTTGGAGGAATTTAATCCATCCAACTCATGTGACAGTGTCTCCATCAGTTCAAATCCATGTCTCAAGCATGTGGACCACACATCTAGACTACAATTTTTCTTCTTGATGGGGGAAAAAGAGTGCAAGTTTAGAGACAATTTCTGAGAATTCAAATAGATATATTCTAGAGTCAAAGTTCAAAGAGAAAGTAGAAGAACATTCTAAATTCACAATGAATATTCAAGAGAATTCACTGAATTAATTACACTGTGCCCTCCGTCCATTATTTAGCTGAGAGACTAATACTTGAGGCTTCCGCGGTGTCTTGGGTTTGAAGATTCACTTCTTCCGGGATTTCTTCTGCATCTGTCCATGTTATGGGGACAATAGTTTCTCCAGCATTGCAGCTAGCGTCTTCAGGTCTGAAGTGATCTCTGCAGAGTCA
>WURS02000013.1:3754833-3766100 GCA_011762765.2 Rhinocypha anisoptera | reverse complement strand
CCTGCTTGTCACAGTACTATGCGTTAACTTATTGTAATAAGATTTTTTAGCTTCGAAGCAGTATCTCCACATTTCACCTAACAAACATGGTCAATGAGCGCTGATCATTCATGTATGATGAGAAAAAATTAGAACATGTTCTATTTTTCCTGTGCATGATGCCGTCATTTTGGGAGATAACATTTCCAACAAGATCATGAATGTACATGCGCATGATATCATGTATCATATAAGGTGGCCTTTAGTCTAACGATGGTGCCAATGAATTATGGCTTGAGGGTTTGAAGATGAAACATGATGCAGTGAAATATGTTCAGCATGCTTTCCATTGATGAGGGAGGCAACTGTTTGAACCATTTATTTAAAGAACAGTAAGAAATCGATCTCAAATTTTTTGTCTAAAGTTATCACAGTTTGTGGTGTTATGGGTTCATCCCAGAAACCAAGCAGCACTGAAGCCAGTTGAAGACTGGCCAATAACTTATATCAAAGTGAGCAAAAATGTGAGACGGAACTTGAATAAAATGTAGGTTTGTCTTTTTTTTGGCATCAAGGCCATTTGCAATTAATTTGTTCCTCAGAGTACCACAGTTAACCAACACTACTACCATTAGGTACTAAAATGCTTGAGTTAAGTAGTGAGAAAAAAAAACAATCTGCAATGTGGTGAAAGGGGGAGTGCATCCTCTTCCGTAACAATGTCCCTGTACACACATCACTGACCCTCATGCAGTTTTTTTTTGCAAAGGGAGGGTGAACTAATTAGGGTTTCCTAGTACTTTATCCACCACATGTGACCCCCTGTGACTTCAAAAAATAAACCTGAAATTGAGGCATTTTCAGGAAGTGGTGAAACAAAATTAGGTAAGAGTAGGCACTAAACAAAGTAACATCAGAAGAATTTAAAAACTTTTTCAACCAATGGGAAAAACACCGTTATAAGTCAATTAAATCTGGTAGATATTGGAAGGTGACTATATTTTGAAAATGCTGTGGCAAATGCATACTTTTTGATAAAATGATTTTCCTTCATTTTGGTACCCCTAAAAATTTCTTACCTGGTCTGAGGCTTGCTATGAAACACTGCTTCCTGAGGAATTCCAGTACCATTTCTTTACTCAAACCAAAAGCATGCATGTTACAGGTGAAAGTACTGTAAAAAAATATTTTAATAATTAGTGAAACAACCTGGCATACTAAATACATATCTCGTTATGATAATAGTATGTTTCAACATTTTAGAGCAATACCCTTGTTCAATTTTTTCCTTCAGTCATTATTCAATCAAAGAAAGTGGTTGAATTTGGTAATACAACCTCTCAGAAAATTGAAAAAGTACCTATATTGATTTCTTGGCTTTTGGGATACTTCTCCTTTGACATATTTGAGTGGAAATGTTTCACCCACTCTGCTTTGGGCATCTTTAGGCTAGAGTGAAATGAAGCAGCCAGATCAAGAGCCAAAGATCATGTCAAAGAAAAACACTATTTCACAAGAGTAATCAGAGAAGCTGTGGAAGTAGTGAAATGCCTGAATAACATGAATAGACTGGATTGATAGACCTTCCCCACTACTTGGAAACATGGAACCAACCAACCCCCTACTTGGAAATCCAGAGCTTCTCAGCAATCCACCATCATCAGCCACACTAGCTAATCAGAGAGCAGCCACCTCCAGGGCCATGTATAAATAACTGCAAATTGACACGATCTCCACTTCACTCCAGCCTGAAGACACACACTTTCACCCACCCAAGAGGGTGGGTGAACCATCTGAAGGTTTCAATGTGGAAGTATCTTGAAAACCAAGAAATCATTGATGAATGCAAAGAAAACCTCCAGAAACTTAAATAAATCCAATAAAAGACATAAATTAAGATGGCTAGTAATAGGCAATCAATCCTTCTTTAAAGCATGCTTGTAATATTTTATTGTGACCCAATCAGCAAAAAGGAACCTTTGGGTGGAATTATTTAGTAGTGAAAAAAAAGACATTATTAACATCTTCACCGTTAGGCAATACTTGTACATGAATTAAAATTGTATATAACCCATGAATTCTATTATTTAGGAGCTATTTACTGACCTAGTACTGTCTAGTTTACTGATCTACTGTCTAAAAACAGAGGTTTTTGTCATTTATTATTAATAAAATGAAGGGTATACTTTTTAGGAAGTTAAAGAAATCTAATCTTAAAATCCTTAAGTTACAAGGTATATGAAATTGAATAAGTATCATTAGTTGAAAAAGTCTCATCCTTACATACTCTATACAGAATTCACATAGACCTTGGAGCTATGCATTTCATGAAATGAGAACACACAAAAAATGTGAGAATGATTAAATAATTCACCTCAATCCAAATACATTTCAGTGAGTAGACGTGTTAAAGAGTGAAAAAGCAATCGTTTGTGATGGCAATTCAATTCTGATATGTGGCACATGTAAAAATTACCCCAATTGCCCAAAAGCTGCATTCTCTAGGTAACTTCTTTCTTCGGTGAGAAGAGGAGATGAGGGATCAGGAGGTTCCCACGATTGGATTGGCAACACTCGTCGAGATCGTTCACCCTGGAGAGCATCAAAGAAAGCAGCATTCCAAAAACGTAGACTACGCCATATTGGCTGCTCACGCAGATATGCCGCTGGATATTCACGATATGGCTCACACCCAGCTTTTTCCACTGGGGAAGATCATCAAGTAGAGGACAAATATGAAGCAGTGGATTGCAAGACAAAAATGCAAGCAGTGGATTATAAAAATTGGCACTTTCTTATCAATGTACATTCTTCCATTCCTTTCTTCTAAAATTCAGGATTAAAATTCCACCCTTTCATTACACATGACTGCTACTTTTCAGTTAACTTTTGCCAAATTCTATTGTTTTTTTTTACCCTTTCACTGCTATTGTTTATGACCGTTGGAGATTTTCCAATACAATCGCACTAATGTCATTTATAGATGGTGGAGTTCTTACTGTGAAGGCATGTAACCCAGGTATAAAATTTCACCCTTCTGCACCCGATCTCAGCAGGACTCCTAACCCTTTCCTCCAAGGATAAGGGATACTCAACCCTCGGACCCCTTTGCATCCCTCATGCAGCAGGAGTTTGGGGTCAACATAAGGTAATTCCAATAGTTTTTCTAAAATATATGTTGTATTCCCTAAATATATAACCTCAGAAATGAATGTTTCAATGGTTATTTCCCAATTTTAAGCGAACCTCTAGTGTTAATGGAGTTATGGAGGAGAGGAAATTAAAAATCTCAGGTGGGAAGCTTGAAAATAAGATTTCAGATTGGATTTTAGCTGGAGGTGTCACCAGGTCTTGAACCCAGGTCCCCTGTCCAATAGCCTAGCAATCTACTCGCTGGGTATTATGACTTCCAATAGACAACTTATCGGTAGACTACATTAGTCAGAGAGCACACAGAGTGAACGAAGAAACAAAATGGGCATTACTGGTCAAGAGCAAGGCTGTCCATTGTTGTCCCTGCTCTTTAGGTTATAAGTACAGGAAATGGTATAAGAAGCTGAGAGAGAAAAGAAAGTGAAGCTGAGGGAGGAAAAGTTTATGAATTTTACATCCTGTTTTCGGGTTATTTTTTGTTGCGTTAATGCCGTTTTTTTTTTTGGACAACCTGTTTCTCCTCTTATCCTGGAGGTGTCTTCAGGTCAAAGTGATAAAGGAAGATTTGGTCACTATTTACTTGATTGTTGTCTTTCAAGGAATGCTTAGCGGATTGGACGGAGCAGCGGTGATACATGCTAACTTCGATGTGGAAAAGAACAATTCAATCTTGCCCAGAAATATCCTTTATTGACACTGGAGGAAAGGCCTGATGCTGCAGCTCCATCCAATCGGAGCATTCCTTGAAATACAACAATCAAGTAAATAGCGACCGAATCTTTCATTATCACTTCAACCTAAAGTTTCTCCTCCAGGATAGGAGGAGAAACTGGTCGTCTTTAAAAACAACATTAAATAAAAACAAATAACCCGAAAACAGATTCAAAATTCATTAGAGAGATGTCGCGGAAGCCTAAAGAGGAATTTTACATTATATACAGGGAGGCAGAAACTACAAGGTGTGTGTAGGGAGAGCTGTCGAACTCGCTACCCACTTGGATAACCTGGCAGGCTACATTCATATAACAGTTAAAGATATTAATTTTTCACCAGGGAGCTAGAGTATTTCTGAATTAATATGACAAAAAAATTATGTAAAAACATAGAATTAGTTTTAGGTTTACAATAGAACGTACCTTGATGATAGAATGTGAAGCACATGTTCATCAAAGATTTTGCAGGAGAGAAATCATCAGCTTCGGCACACTCAAAAAGTGCCACAGCAAAATGCTGAACTAAGCCATAAAAGGTGGCCTCACCAACACACTTGCCTTGAACACGTCTTGCATTCACAAATCTTGCAAACCACAGCCTTCCAGCTTCGTGCTAATTGCAAAGAAAGATTACCAAATGCATTAATTTACATAATTAAACTATGCCACCTTAGTATCAATGGGCTTATGTATTATGGGGGAGTTGTAAGGTGGAACTGCTTTGTCCAGTACTTGAACAATAAAAGAACTAAAATCTTCAAGGGGCCCACATTTTCCCCAATTCTTCTACATAATCTGCAGACACTAGTAGGAATATGCGACTCTGCAAGAATTAAAATTGAATTGCCACTTCAAAATTCTCTTCAGAATTCATTCACTTCCATTGTGTTAATATCGTTAATGTGTGCCATGCTACCTAACCCGTAATGCTTTTGTTTTCCTAATATGTATTCTGTACCACTCAACCTTTATTATATTTTTACTTTATTACTTTTTAATACCATTTTCCTTTTTCCAATTGCTCCCATCTACCTATTACCTTTATTAGTGAATAAAGTTTATGACCTCAGACTTCACTTTGTGGAAGTTATGAATATCCATAGTTGAAATAAAAGTACCTATATCGTATTTTTCCACGGGATTTATGTATTTCACTATATCTGTACCTGGTGATATCACAATATGGTGAAACTTTGTAAAAACAATAAATCCTGTGGAAAAATATTATATACAGTTACTTAAATTATGGATATTTATTAGCTAACATCCGAGTCCTTCATATTGTATTGTTCATGGGTCAGGTTTTGAGGAAAGAGGATAAATTGAAATGAGATTTAAATTTAGATGTAAATGGTTGTGAAGAAGTAAAACAGGCAAGGAAAAACAAAGAAATACATGTTAGGCATAGAAGGAGAGTAACGAGTGTGTTTGTGAAAAAATTCTGAGAAGGCAGAAGTGGATGGCATGGAAATAAAGAGAGAGTGGGATGGTGAATAAAACAATGGTAAAATGAAAGATATATGACATAAAGAATGAGCATTTTAATCAAATAAAATTATGTTGAAAGAACAAATAGCTGAGGAATTAATACTATTTAAGTACTGAAAATAAGTAGTATGACTCAATAATTTATTTTTTTAAAGACAATGTCACTCTGTAGCAATTGTCTAACACCATCAAAAACATCCCTAATTGACAGACTACCAATGAGAATAATTTATGGGTGTTATATGTAAAGGTAGACTACCAATAAATGTAGGGCCACTTAGAACCAAGAAGTCTAATGGAAGTGATGTTACTTAAGCATAAGATGACAATACCTTTCAAACGAAAGTAGTTATAAGCCACAAATGGAGACAAACCTGAGCAAGTTGTCCAAAGCGTGCCTTCCTATCCGACTGGATAGTACCCGGGTTCTCAAATAAGTCTTTAACAAATAAGCGCATGAATTCAGCCGCTTCCATTGCTCCAGCACCTACCCCTTCTTCTGACTGAGTATCAAGGCTTAAACTTGAAGCCCATGATTGAACAGATCCTTCTGAACCTGTCACAAAATTATAAAAGTAGAAGGTGTGATAAAAAAAGAAGTAACGCTATATGGATTTCACAAAACTGAGTGTACAATTACTAAATTCTTAAATGTAAATAAACATCTTTGCCATTACAAGTTATAGATTTTTCTCGAGGTAAACTCTTTCAGGAACACCCTTTTTACCTGAATGTATTCCACCCCATGGTTTTCTACAGTCATGGTCTGAGGTGTCCAAGCTTGTGCTTGGGCCATATCCTTCACCTTCACTGCCAGAGGCACTGCTTGCTGGAGGCATATCTGTCATAAATTAATGAAATCGATCTACATACCATCCAATTCTATGATAATACACACACGATTTCAATGGTAAGAGCATAAAAAAATCCATGTAGGAACGAACAGAATTACTTTTTCACTAAAACATGCAGAAATAAGGCAGCAAACAGCTTGTTTTGTTTTTTTCTCACCTGTAATAACTTTAAGTTTATCAAATGGGTCAGGTCCAGATGCCCTAAGTTCTGGGTTGCATTTGTCACTGAATGTACTATCACTTTGTCCACCGATTTTGTCTTCCTTCTCAACACCAGACTCCTCCTCATAAAAGCTATTTGCACTCCGTTTAGAATGGCTTTCAGCATCATCCTCATCGGTCACCAAACTTAGGGCAGAGCCCAACCGTGAGGATAACCCAGAGAGAAGCCCATTACTTCCCTCTAGTACACTGCGTAGCCCTAAACGTAGAGCACCTCTTGTGCGCCCAACAATACCACCAAGAGGTTGGGTACTCCGCCCTCCATCATCTGAAGAACCTTTCACATCAACCATTGGGCTAAAATCTAAAAAAAAATCATATTAAAAATATCATTGCTTTCATTTCTCAACATTTAAAGGAATATGTTTACCGGCCGGGATACTTATACATGGGATTAATAAATGGTGTTTTAACTTTAAATGAAGTCTATTTCACTTGTTAAGTCTTTAAGTCTAAAAATATTGTATTTTATATTTAATCTCTCCATATTATGCAAAACACAATTTACAGCATTGTTTTCTATTTAAAAGATATTATGACTCAATCAAGATTGAATGTTGATTATGAAAATACCTTTTGAAAAAGAAGCAAAAGCGGGTTTTTCTGAGAAACAACGATAATCTACGTGAGGTAAGCTGAGGGATTGTCACTGAATGTACTATAAGATTTAACTAAAATTTCCAATTGCAATGCTAGAAGAACATCACTCTAAAAAAAGGCAAAACTGTAAGGAACACATTACAACTCAATATGGAGCAATACGAAGGGTCATCATCAAGGGTATAGCAAATAGCCATTCAAGTAGAAATCCATCAAATGAAGTCATAGAGTTTAGATGAAAATTTCGAACGCCGGTAGTTCCAGATATATATTCATTCTAAAATGAACTATATTCAACTGCCTAAAATATATTTGGGAGTGGGTAACCAACAGTCCAAAACTAGCGAGATCAATTCCAAACAAGTATGTGCAATGCTTGGGCACTGCACATGCATGCATGTGAAAAAACATGATTTTGTGTGGAGCTTAAAAGTATAGTATGTTCAATTTAACATTGTTTTAATGAATGATGAAAATCTAAATATATTTACCTTAGCATTTTAAAATAAGAAGACCTGAGTTCATTTCTCCAATGTTGAGAAGTCGGCACCACCCTACGGAAAGAAGATCTATGGTTATCATTTCCAAATTTACAATCTACTTTTGCCAGAATGCTCGAGTTTTGAAAATTTTCCACATATTAGAATATAAGGAGGCCTATAATTAATCCAATAAATGCTAGTTAAAATCACCTATTTGTCACCTTTTAAATTATTTTGTTCCGAAATGCATTCGAATCGTACTATTCTACAATGTTTACATAGTTAACAGCTTTCAAATGTTTTGATTTAGAAAGCGCTTCTTCGAGCTTTCATTGTTTATTAAGTTCTGTTTACATCCTATCGTTCTGTTTGTTGTTGTCGGCTATTAGATTTTGGTGAAAACTGAGGACAACAATGCTCCTGTCAATACTAAATAACAAAAATATTATCCAAAGTGGAAGCGTCATGAAACAAATTCAAATATAACATTTTAGCAATGACTGCGACAAGGGAAAGGTTAAGACGATAAATTCCAATATAAACAAAGGCAGAAGTTTCAAGGCGTAATGTGGTGGAATTTTATCATTATGAGTAAAATATGAAAGCAATTCTTCTTCTTCCTTGGCGCTACAGCCCAATTCGGGCCTTGGCCGCCTCATGAAAGCAATTGGTCGCATTAAATATACTTTTGTGGAAAATTGCTTTCATATTTTACTTTCCAATATAAACATTGCCCCTTCCTCGTACATGTACACACGTATAAGGTTGCCAATACATACTCATTTCACGTGGCGGTAAGGATAAATCTGCTGTCGCGCTTTTCAGCGATAAAGATATTTTCACGTTGAGTTTCAAAACAGCCTTACCTATCTTAACAGTTTTAAAAGCCCACTCTCATTGCAGTAAGCCGCACCATGAAAGCTAAAGCAAGTACGTTATTTGTTTTCAATGACAAGATCCTAGGGCACACAGTGATAAAATGATACACCCACTCAGTTCTCTGAACAGTCTAAACGGGACTATTTATTTGGGGCACATTTCGGCATTTCTCGAACTCGATCCATCAATTATCACTCTCCCGTGTTCAACCCACAGATACAAAACCGCTACATTTGGAACGACCTAACTCCAATCCTTATCCGTGTTGTGATTTCACCTGAGTAAATATTAAATCATTGAAATGAAAATCGCTATTTTTCTTAAAACGTAACCTCGAGTAAAATTTTTCAGATACTCTATGCATTTTTATCATTCAGACGTAACAGGCATGCTCGTATTTTGCCACCATCCGCAAATGGTATAAGGACAGGAGTATCAACGACCCGAAATGCCATTGCATGGACTGGATCGGGAAGTAAAGTAGATATCCAAAAAGTTACCTTTTTAAAACATGAAATGTCTCTCAATATTAAAACTTATAATGAACTACTCATACTCTACATATTCAAACCATTGTCGATTCCGTGAATACTACGCCTGCATAAGGTCATTAAGTCCTTTTTATTGGAAATCCTATGTGAAGCCGAAGGATAATTAAATATTTTATGAATGATTCGAAAATTCTGATGAGGAGCATGTCAGTTTGCTATTAAAGAAGTTTATTGGGCTTAAAAAGCCAAGATTCCAAAAGCCATTACATTAAGGGTTTATCATAAAATCAATCAAAATGCTCTCCCAGTCACGCAAAATGAATTATCTGTTCATTAAATTGCACCTTCCACTTTATGCTAAACAGATAGAATTTATGATGTTCGTTTAGGTTAACATCGCAATAAATTCCATCAAGTAATAAATTAATTACACTTTTATTGATGGTTCCTACTTCGATTGAAACGGGAAAAAATCTCGAAGTGAAACCAACCAACCAAATTGCCGACGCCACTCCCAGAAATGCGAAGGCGAATTCCTATTTTAAGATATGATATAAGAGTGTAAGATTACGTTGTCAGGATTGTCAGTCCTAACTGATTTTGTAATTAGACTAACATAATATTCACGTTATAGTCAACACCTATCGAATGAACTGGGATTTTTAATTTTAGAAGGCCCTAGAAATAGAACATCGCTGCAGCAGGTGGTGTGCTTGTTTTTTTTATGTTGGATCGTCGAGTAGGGTCAGTCATTTTGAAGGGGGTGGTGTATGGTTGGTGTGTGGTGACGCTATAATATTCGTTATTGATATATCAGCTTTTTAAGGTAAGTGGGTATTCTTTGCATTTATTTTATTTTAATTCCTTTTGGTCAAGTTCTGGCATGTATTATTTTACATATCAACTCATTCTATTTCCGTGGTGCCCCACTTAAGCAGTCTTTTCTTATGAGACATTTTCTTTTATTAATTTAGGTTAATTCCTTTATCTTATTGAACCGAATACGTGAATTTAACCATGGCTGACCGAGGATTTCCAGATCAGCACACTACAACCACCGTAACTTCTACGAACACTTCAGTGCAAACCAATATTAGGTTTGATTCAAGTTACGTTCGTACGGTACCGGGATTGCTGAAAGTTGGTCAACTGGTAAGTTTATATTTTTCTGGATTCATGGGTGCCCTTTGCTCTTACTACACGTGTCTTATATAATTTTTATTAAAGTTCCTTTCAACGTATATCGTAATTTGGTAGTAATTCGAGATTTTTTATTTTTGCAGGTGGCAAACATTATCGGATTTATATGTATAATTTCCTCGATTGCATCTTATCACTCTCGCGGCAGCTGGTTTAATACCGTGGCGATGGGAGGGTTTTGGTTTACCGGAATCATGCTCGCCTTCTATCTCTTTCACATAGTAGAAAAACTCTACAGGATTCCTTGGCTGAAGATTGTGAGTTAATTATACTATTAGGCCCTCTTTTAGTTTTATTACCATCCTGACTCACCGTCGACAAATTTATTGATATTGTTTAATTTTTCTTCATAACCCCTTGCAACGAAGAGTGCGAGTAATTCATTTTGGGATGCTAATTGCAATGTTGCAATGAAAACATTTCAGCACTTGGAACCAAATAGAGTGTGAGGTAACTTAAATGGTTTTTGTATAAATGATATCCTCAGGTCGATTATTTACATAACATGCATCCATCCTGGAGGGTCACAATGAAAAATATTTTAAACTACTAACTTTGGTCCCAGGTTTACTTACATAGTGTAGGAGGAGGATAATTTAGTTGATTCAGTGTAATTTCTTCTAAAAATCATTCCATCCATACATATATAATCATCACTTTTTAATTTAAAAATTGATGTAACAATAGGACTAAATGTTTGTACAGGTCTAGGTAGATCTAGGCAGGCAGGTCTAGGCAGGTCTGGTTTCCCACGAAGATGTGGTTCCCAAAAAATCACTCAGCTTGGGTTTAGCTGGAGGTGTCCGGAGTCTTCACTGGGTCTCGAACCCGGGTCTCCCGGTCAGCAGCCAAGCACTCTACCCACTGGGCCACCACAACCTCCTTTCTTGACTTGCAGAAGCTTAATTTTCCTATTTGAATAATTGATTATTATAGAAAATGCTCTCTTCTTTAAATATAGTATTAATTTTTTCTATGACTTGTTTTGCTACTTGTTATAGAACTGAAAATTCATGTTACATCATTTGGTAATCCTGTCAAGGCTCTCAAGATACTATTATTGCTCCGCACATTTTTTGGATTTTTTTTTCTGAAAATTATGTTCTGGAGTCATAGTTGAATTCCATTCCTCTCAAGAAAGCAAGCAGCCGAGAGAGGCAAATAGGTTTTATGGGGAAGCAGTAAAGTCAAATCTTGTAGTTAGAA
>WURS02000013.1:3735235-3754733 GCA_011762765.2 Rhinocypha anisoptera | reverse complement strand
TGACCTGGAAGCATCCAAAATTTCACAAGAAGATATTGAAAATAGAAAAATTTTCCGTAAAAAAATTGAAGAATGGGATATTGGCCAGGTGGAAAAGCGAAGGAAGACCGGGGCAACTTGGTCCGATGAGAGAAGGAGAGAGAATGAAGGAGGTTTGGAGAAGAAGAAAGGCGAAAACATCAAAATGCCAAAATATTTGTACTTCTCGTGGTCCGAAAAGGGCCTAGACGTGAATAATAAATAGACATATACACACACAGACATATATATCTCTATAATCATCTCTGTTTATGATGTGCCAAATGAATTGCGCTCCGTCGCCACCAAGATTTCCCAAGTGCAACTATATTTATATATATATATATAGTAGTGGGGTATTGTCAGCCAGTGACGCGAAGCGAACTACCGGTCTTGAGAAAATAAGGATCCCGCTGACGAGAAAACTTGTCAGAAGGGATCCTTCTGACTTATTGCTCGGTCCCTCACTGCTTATCCAATACATTAACCCCATTAATACTGTGTTCGATAGTAAACTTCGTCTCTTTGCTGATGATGCAGTAGTATACAGAGATATCTCTAGTGAGGCACATAGCGACTCAATGTCGAAGGACCTGATCATCATCAGTACTTCAATCAGAAGATTGGTTGACTGCAGCCCTCCTTCCTTTCCTATCTAGTGCTAGCTCTCTTGCTCCTTCGTAGGTCTCTAATAATTTGCCCTATATATCTGTCCCTCGGCCTTCCTCGAGCGGCCTTCCCCTCTATTTTTCCTTATATTATATTCTTCACGAACCCATTATGTCTCAGGGTGTGTCCTATCCACCTTATTCTTCTTTTTCTTATTGTACCCCACAATGCCTAAGTTTCCTCTGCTCTTCTGTACACTCCCTCGTTCCTAACTTTGTTCATCCACTTGATTTTCAGCATTCTCTTCCTGCACCATGTTTCAAAGGCCTCTATTCTTCTTTTGTCTGTTTTTCCAATGGTTCATGTCCTTGATAAATAGAGTGGCATGATCCATACGAATTTTTTCTCATACTGCTTCCTTGTTTGGAGTGATATATTCCTTGAGCATAGTATTTGCCTCTTCGTCATGAATGCCTTCTTAGCCTGAGCTAATCTACTCTTGATATCCATTGTACTTCTTCCATCCCATGTAATCATGCTTCCTCAGTAGGTAAAGGAATCCACTTGCTCCAAATTCTCTCCTTGTAGCTGGACGTCTGCACTCAGCTTCTCTCTTCTGCATATTAATATTTTAGTCTTCCTTCTATTTATTCTCATGTTGTACTCAATCAGTACTTGTTCCATTGTGTTCAAGGTAGTCTGTAGGTCTTCAATTTTCTCTGCTACGATGTCCACAAAATGCAGCCTGTTAATTTCTTTTCCATTCACTTTGATATCCCTGATTCCCTTCTCTACTATTTACTTTATTGCTTCTTCTTGGTATATGTAGAACAACCCTGGTGACAGGTTACACCCTTTCATAACTCCTTTATTTATTTTAGCTTTAATATTTTTTCATTGTGGTAACTTGTTTCTTTTAGAGTTGGAATATTATTCTTCTGTCATTCTAATCAATGCCTAGTTTCTCCATCAACTTAAACATCTTATTATTTGTTATCAAATGCCTTTGTTAAGTCCACAAATATGGTTTGTTTACATGCCTCATTTTTTCTACCATTATTCTCAGGCTCAGTATGGCCTCTCTGTTTCCCCTATTCTTTCTAAATCCAAACTGGTTCCTCGATAGGTTTTCTTCAATTTTTCCCTCCATCCTCCGGTTGATAACTCTTGTCAGTATTTTGGAGGCATGTGACGTTAAACTCAGCATTCAGTGTTCCTCGCATTTATCTGTCATCGTTTTCTTCGGAATACCTATCATTTCACTCTTCAAAATGTTGTCTGTCAGTCCACCATTTTCGCAACAATCCCTGATTATTCCAAACAGGGTATCTTTAGATTTGCCTCCAAAGACCTTGATCATTTCTCTGCTGATTCTATCTACTCCTGGTGCTTTGTTTTTCTTGAGGTCCTTCACTGCTAAGTTGAATTCAGATCTTGACATAGCTGCACCTTGATCATCCGCTCCCACTTCATTTTCGTCTATCAGCAACCCTATTATCAAGCAAGCAAATTGTACCAAAGGGTTTGACCCTTAGTACAATTTCTCAATATATCCTTCCCATCCCTATGTCTTCCTCTTCTAACGAATCTTCCCATTTTCATCCCTGATGCTGTTACACTTTGATTTCCTTTCACTGAAGTGCCTCTTGACTAGCTTGTATGCTGCTTAGTTGTTCCCCTTCTTTATGTTTTCGTTAATTTCTTCGCAGCAGTTTTCCATCCATTCTTCCTTGGCCTTCTTTGATTCCCATAGAAACTTGGTTTCTATGGGAATCAAAGTACAGACAATTTCTTATACTGTATTTGCTCCTCTTCCTTTCTTGGGTTTTTGTAGTTTCTTCTTTCTCATATGAGATCTCTTATCCTTGTAGTTATCAATGTATTTCTGGAAACAGCTTTTTAGTCCGTTATTACTATATATTTTAACACTAAGAAAAATGTTAGTTCTTCCTCAGTAAATCCATTGAAACTTTTATGCCTATTATAATGTCATTTACTGCCCATCACATAATTGGCCCCAGTTCTCCCAGACCAACAAAGGGGATAGCATCTCTGAAATATTACTTATGTGAGTTTTTTAAGGGTTTCTTTTTTATTTGTGTGTGTATAAGTGTGTGCATGTGTTCGTCTGAATTCCACGATATTGAAAGTGGATGATAAACTGGGATAGAAACTCGGGACAAGAATATTGTAGCACAATTTTTGGATGGCTGCTCCTACTTGGCCGCTAATGGCAGACTGATGTCTACTCTAGGTGTATGAGGTAAATGCTTGTCAACTTTTCCTTGTGTAATTGGAATAGAAGTCTGGTGGATGATGGAGGAATGTGTGTTAAGAAAGTAGCAGCCGAGTTGAATTAAGGCGGTGGGTCAAATTAAGGTAAGTATATGTGGATAAAACTGAAGTGGGGGATGACTTGAAAATGATTAAATGTTTTAAAGGCCTCAATGGTTTTAGGATGAACAATGTTGAAATTCGTGTTCACAGGAAAATGAAAACTTAAAACACCAGGTGATATTTCCCTAAATTTTATTCTCATGGCATGATGATTCAATGAATAGGTGTATATCTCCAGGTATAGGTTAGTACCTGATTGTAATGTCCCATGGAAAGATGGAGTCAATCAAACTCACCCTTTGAGAGCTAAGTTCCAACTGCCTCCTTACTTACGAGTTGTTGCCCTTTATTTGTGAAACAGGAGATAGCTTTGCATACATTGTACATACAGTGAAAGAGCAGACATTGAACATACTCGTACATTACACTACTCCCCAACAAGAGGGAAGTGGAACACCCAAATAAAATAACTAAGCAATCAGCAATAGATATCATCAACACTTAAAAAGTGAAAAAAAACATTCAAAGGAAAAGCTCAAAGTTAAATATAACATTCAGTAAACCACTTTCTTTTCACCTCCTATGCCATTGCCCCATTACAAATTTAACACAGATTTCTTTCTCTTCACTCTCAGAGGATATCGCCTCTGTTCTTCCCCAACTGTTACTTCCACAAAACTGGACCCTGATTCCCTGGCTCCCAAAATTGCACTGGGTTTTTACTGCCAGGTAGATCAGGTGCTTGGTCTCCCCTTTCTTCACCTCTGTTGTCCACATCCTGGAGCCTCTCTCGAAGCTGATCAATGTGGTGATGCCAGGTATTACCTTCACTAATTGGCACCCTATAGATCCTAGACCCATACACGTCTGTAACAGTACACTCTGCCCAACTCTCCTGTTCACCCCTTTGGTAAGTCCTAGCCATCACTTTGTGCATACATTGTACATACAGTGAAAGAGCAGAAAGCTGTACATACATTACACTGATGATGATGCCTACGCATCAAAAGTAGTCATACCATGAGGATAAAATTCTGTGGAATATTACTTAGTGCTTTAAGTTTTCATTCTCATGTGTCTTAAAAGCCCACATGCCATCTAATTCTAAGGTTGAGATATGAACTATAGGCATAGCAATGGAGAAGGAAATATAATCATCGTAGGTTATTTCTTCCAAGTTTGGTTTGTTAAGGTAACCTGTCATCTGCCAATTCCTTGTGTTTTTATAGTTCATACCTTGTAAAATTCCCCATCATCTGCTTTTCATACACTAATCCTCACCTACCTCTGTTAGACTCCCTTCCAGTCTTTACTAAGCTATCAGGAGACTAGCTGTTTTGTTTCCCTTTTATAAATGTAGTCCATAAGCTTAAATTTTCATTTCCATGTGAAAAGAATTCATTGGTTATATAGTCTTATCATATATATCTTCTTCCATGGTCTCATCATCTATCCTAGGATACAGTTCCTACAGCTGTTACCTGCCAACTTCATAATTCCTAACTGTATATAACATTCTCCATTATTTTGTGTCTCATATGCCATCCTTGGATTATTTCTAGGTTTCTTCCCTTCCAATAAAGTTTTCACTACGCTGTCATGTCTCATTATGTGACCTATTAGTTTCCCTCTCCTTCTAGAAAAGGTGGCCCATAAGTTTCTTTTTTCACTGACTTTTGGAACACTTCCATGTTAGTCCTTTGATCTATCCATTTAATTTTCAACTGAACATTCAATTATACATATTTAATTTTTCTAGGCAAATAAACTACATTATTATTAATTGTAAACATTTGGTTGAAGAGATTGCTTAGGTCTGAGTGGTTTACTATTGACTTGTTTACAATTTTTTGTCAGGTAGGGTATGCTTTGCAGATTTCCTTTAAGATGATTTTATAATTTCCTATGTTTAGTCAAGAAGATTACGGTTTTGTATCTATTTCTGCATCTATACATGAAATACACAAAAGTGAACTCAAATATTCCATTTATGAGAGAGGCACAAAAATAACAGGGCTTTCGCTCGAACGAATTTTCTATTTTCATATTAGTATATATTAAATGTGTGTCCCCAAAGCATTGTAAATAAATTCTTTTTAGGATATATCTGCCCAATATCTTTTGTTAAGAGAGGCATCGTACCACATCGTACAGTAAACAATAAAAACTCAGAAACATGCGCAGAGCGTAATTAGAAATGTTTACAAATTCAATGTATTTTACTTAATAGATCCATTGTCTGTTGCTAAATTTGCCAACTGATATGTACGAAAATTGGACGAGGCTGATGAAGTTATTAAAAATTAAACGCCATAATATTAATTTATTAATGCTTAAGGAATGATTTCAGAGAAACAAGTTAGTATTTACAAATAGCAAAAAAAACCGGAGCGAATAATGTTTACGAGACGTGTAACTACGCACCAAAGTAGTTTCCTACTTATTGTTAGAAATGAAGAAATTAATTTTAGTTTATAATTTGTCAAATGTCAAAGAACAATTAAAATTATGACTAATTTTCAACTAATACACAGTTAAAATGCGTCAACAAATTGTATCTATATCGTTCTATCGACGTGTGAAGAGAAAATAGTAAAAAATACTAATCATGAGAAATGCTGTAAACCATTCTTAAAAGTTAGTTATATTTATTACTGATGCGCCATGATGGCTAGCGATGGAAGGTTGCCTTGCAAATCCATTGATTACTTCACCCGTCCAACGTCTTCCATATAAGCGCTGCTTGTCGTTTCTTTTTTAGCATTACGCAGGGAAAACTGAACACGGATCACACGGATCGTTGGTACGCCTGATGACATCACTTTTTATAGGGATGAACAGATATGTGACATTGGACTTAGGAGCTATAGTCACAGGTAAAGTATTGCAAAGAAAGGAGATTAGTTATGACTCTTGGGTGTTAATTTCATCTTATAAATAATTTCAAGTGATTCGGTTTAAAAAAATTAATGGCCTTATTGAACTTTGTCCTCACTTACAAAGTATACAATATCAGCTGTACAGCTGAATGATAACTGTTCCATGTAAAACAATGTATCATTATCTCTAGAGTTAAGATGCTAGTGTATTGTTATCACGTTTTTCTTATCTCTTATCGTGCATAGATTGACTCTGTCTCTGGAGTGTGTTTCTTTAGTCGATCCTAAATGTCTACTATATTATTTTGTCATCTTATCTCACTTGATGCATTCTTTGTTTACTAGTATTTAGCAACTATGCCATGACCTTTTCTAAATTATGGTTTTCATAGTTTGACAGTGACGATGTATCAGGCTTCAGTGGTTATAATTGGTCCTTCTTTCATATTTTTCATTAATAAATCTCTTGATTTCTTAAATGAAGAAAAGGGAATCATAATATCATACTTGAGATAGCAACTTTTCTTGTCAGTTGTGCGTCGGTAAATCTCGTGCATTGCAAGTCATGAATGTATTATTTAATGTTTATGCTAATTTCAAAGAGCAAATGTGCCTTTTTCAGGATTTTCTGTGAATGTAAGTCGGTGATGAATCATTTTGTTTGGGTGTGGCGTTAAAAGTGGGCGATGGGCCAAGGGCCTAGTATCCCCACAGCAGGCAGGCGGTCTAGCATAAGGTCATCATGGAGATCTCCATTTACTGCAAGGAGGTCTCGAACAGATCAAGGACCCCTAAGTGCAACCTACAACTTTGTAGACAGCGACTTAAAGGTAAACATTAAGATTGTTAGTTTACAATGATGGTGACTCATTATAAATCTAGAGGATAATTACCAGCGAATGGCTATTCAGTATCACTGAACCCTGTGATAAGTGACTTGAAATGAATTCACAATTGTGCTGATACTGTTTAGGACTTCTGATTATTCAGATCGGTTATCATATAAAATATGAATTGGAGACTTAAGTTACTTTGATTTATTATTACCATCATCTTCATAGTCATATTTTCTTTCAGATGGAGCAACTTAATATTAATTTGGCAACCGAGGAGGAATTAATGACTTTACCCGGCATTAGCCGTTCAATAGCACAGGGAATTGTAGAATATAGACAAGCCATTGGGCGTTTTAATAAAGTGGAAGATTTAGCACTTGTCTCAGGGATTGGTGCTCATAAACTTGACCTCATACGCCCTGAAATTTGTGTTTCACGGAAAAAGAACAACTCAAGGTACACATCTCTCATTCTGTTATTCTCAAGTACCATTGCTTCTTAAAATTAATACATTTATTAGTTATTTTTCCTGTCAGCTTTACTTATTTGCTATCTTTGCTTGTTATGCTTGGTTTCACAGTACATTTTTTAACCTTCTACAATGTCTTTCGAATTTTGTTGAGCTTAAGCTCACTGAACTTAGCCCTGCAAATTCCAGTGAAGTTAACTCATAAGTAAATGTAAAAGCGGTGTGTTAGAAAGACTTGATGCAGTTCCATTCGTGATTGCCTTGAATATAACATTTCAATTCGAACGTATTTTTGACATCACTCATGAATACGCTTACCAAACTAAGCCAGAGCCTAACTATTCAGCGAAGCAAAAACCACTCCCAAAATTTTATTTCCAATTTTTTTTGTCTTGTTCTTTTGTTTGGTCACTGTAATTTTAGAAACTACCGTATCCAAGTTTATATTGTGAATTCATATGATTATGAGTGTTGGTCATTTGCTCTGGGCATGGAACACATGTTAATAGAAAAAGTGACAACTATTTTCTAGTTTTTAGTCTGGCAGATGGTGCTTGCATTCATTTATGGTCTGTATACGTACACTACTTTCATGAGCATCACAGTTTTATGCACAAATGCGACCATTGTTAATCATATCAAGGTCTACACTATGGGCAGCCACAGTGATGGATACATGTTTGTCAGTTTTATGTTTTTTTTTTAGTTTTTTAACAAGGTAATTAGTCAGAAGTGATCTGAGCATAGCATGTCAGAATTATTTCTTGTATCCAAGACAACTTTTTATAATACATAATTAATGCAGCACGATTAAATCCTCCAATCCTATTAATTCAAACACATCAACAAAAAATTTAATATTTTCACCTATCTTACAGTTCACCATCATCACGAGCCCAGTCATTTGACAGCTTGCCCAGCAATGGTTCCGGGAACACTAAGACTCAAAATAGTACTGTGGATGGAGTTACAGGGACCACTGCCGTACCTCCTTCACCAAATGTATCAAATTCGAAGCCCACACCTGTGGATATAAATACTGCTTCAGTTTTTGAATTGATGAGTGTGAGTTATTATATTTTTTAGTTCTGTGTGACATTGTATGTAGAATATTTGAGTGTATGAAATACATGTGAGACATCTGAAATTGTGTGTTCTAAATGTATTACTCTTGTGTTGTATATTGACATGGTTATTGAAACCATATGAATTAGGTTCGAGGATTGAACCAAGAATTGGCGGCCAATATTGTGGCACACCGTGATCGACGTGGTCCTTTCCGTTCTGTGGATGATTTGGCCCGAGTGAAGGGACTTGGATTGTGGCGTCTTAATTCCATGCGATCTCAACTCTGTGTTAAAATTCCCCCAGACAATTTTGCAAGCAATGGTCTCAGAAATACTATAACTCCTAGTGGTATTGGCAGGAATAATGCGTGGAAGGTGCCAAAGGTGAAAAAGAGTTACAACAATTCCTCGTGTGATAGCCATAGATTAGGTAAGTAATTCCAATGAGAATTTCTCTTTCCAGAAGAATTTTTGCTTTAGTGCTAGCTGTGCATTGGTCAATAGTGGAAAATACCTTTAGCTGCTATCTTTATATTATGATGGTCCTCATCTCACATACTAGAGAATTCTAGTTCATGATTGTGGAGATTAATTTGGAATACTAATGCACAAACCTCCTTGCCCTTAATGGTGGATTTAATTGAAACCCTCGGGCATTGGTCTCAGTGTTCCTTGGCACGTATTTTAGCTGGCCTCATTTCAAAAGTTAGAGGCTGATTACCATCATTGTTATTTTGTCTATAATTGCCTGCAATAATATTAATAGTTATTTAAAACATGAGTTACACTTGGTGACTACAAGAGAATTTTAGGCATGTTATTAAATTTATTAATTTTTAGGCATTTTAAAGATTTCATGACCTTCATACTGTGGGGACCTTGGTACAGTAGAGACCTTCATTCACTCCTTGATTCAAAACTCATTTCTACCATTCACATGTAGGTTTCTGTGGTGTTGATTCATTGATCTCTGAATTATGTATATAAATTATCACTACACTCATTGGCAGGGTAAGATAACAATTTCATTTGGGCTTCCAAAGATCTAGACTTTAATGGCTTATTTATCTTTATAATAATTATCACCTTTCACCTTCATACACTTTTGAACTTCTTAAGTCTATCAAAAATACACATCCTTCTCCTTACTGCTGCATTATTAAAAATTAACTATCTGGCATGGTCTTCAACATTCCTTCACTTTTTGATATTTCCACAATCTACTTTTATTGCCCCTCTTTAAATTGAACATTTAATTCATTGATGATGTGATTTTTTTATCTTAAAGATGTGTATTTTCAAACTGTCTTTATGCATACATTGGCTCAGAGAGGAGTAGAGTAGTGACTATTAAAAGTTCTTCCATCAAACATTAGTTCCCACCATGTCACTACATGGATTACTATAATTGTATGAATATTTCTAATAGCTTGCATTCCAAATAATTAATGCCATTGGCCATTTGAAACAGCTTGGGAACAAATTGCTTGTGGTTTTACATGTGATGAACTTGATGCTATTTTAAAGCATGTTTATATGATATTTAGATGTTAAAATCCCAACCTAATATAACAATTAGATAGAGTATGAGTGTTAATCTCATTTTGTTATATAATTGCATTTGCATCCTCTGTAATAGCACATATGTATTTACCCGAATTTGTTATCTTTAGGTTAAGGCACCGTAACTGGACAAGACCCTGTACCTGTAGACATTTTAAGAAAATTGTAGCGTTGGTAAGATGATTCATGGTCTGAGAGATTGATTAGCACTTGTCTAAATTCCTTTCTTCTTTAACTTCTATTCATTAAGTTTTATTAAATTACCCATGAGGTTGAATCAGCTGTTTCATGTTTTATTACAGTGTTGAATTGAGCTTGAGATAAGTGTTTGAAATTGTTTTATCCTCCTTGGTGGATATTTGAATTCAAATTTTAAATGATAACTGAAATTAATATTTTATTTCAAAGCTTTTCCACATTTATTTTTGCCTCATGAAAGAGTTTGTATTTTAATTTCCGAAATTTTCATTCCCCCTCGATACATTTTTAATGACTTACTTTCTTTTAGGGCACCGTAAAACCTCATCTGCTCCTATTAAATACTCTGGTTCATTTACATTAGCCAATGGCATGGACTCCTCAGCATTGCCTGTAATGAATGGGGAAGCCATTACTTCCGACTGTGATGAGCTGTTAAACAAAGATTTGGAGCACCATGAAAATGGAGATCCTTTGTGGGACTTATTCGAGTTGCTATCCCTCCATTCTGAACGACCCATTGTGGAAGACATTGAAGACATGAAGAGTGAAACTAAAGGAAGTGGTATAATGTTAAGAGTAGCATCTTGGAACTTGGATAATTTCTCTGTAGATAAAGCAGCAAATCCAGGTGTCCGAGAAGTCTTATGCTGCACAATACTTGAAAACAGGTTTGCAGGATAATTTTGTTATTATATGTATATTTAATTATCTTATAATTTTCATTTATTAGCATGAGTGTATCAATAATTATAATTTTTCTAATTTGAAATTTTGATTTCTAATCTTTCATAATAATTGGAAATTTCAGGTTAACCATAGTTGCTGTTCAAGAAGTGCTAGAAGAGGCAGCTCTGAAAAAGGTAATGGAAGTCACTATAATAATTTTCTCATTGACTGCTAGTAACAGGCTCCTTTTTGAAAAAAATGTCTTCTCCATGGACTTTGTTAAAAGTTGCACTTTCCCATATTAGTTAGTAAGTAGTAATTAGTTTTCTTGCAAATCATAAAAAATGATACTCCAGTAATTTTCAAATTCCAGGGAAAAATATGGACTTTTAATGGCATGTATTTATTTTTATCTGAGTAATTTAGGTCTGTGATGAAATGAATCAACCCATCTTGAGGAGAGTAGCAGAGTGGAAACACAATTCTCGGGCCTGGAAATATGCAGTCTTTCGAGCGTCTAAGAAGGTGGTAACATTTCATTTGCTTTGCTTTTATATTTTGAGGTAACTATGTAAATTGAACTGGATTATTATTTATCTGGAACTAAAGAGTTGTCCTTTTTGCTTAAAATTTTGTTTATAGCTTTTGGTTAACTGATCATTTTGAAAATTAAACAATTATCAATACTATCAATTTTTATATTATATTTAATAGAAGTAACATTTTTATAACTTGCATGCATTTCAAATAAACAGAGTGTCATGAGTCTGGGATTTTTATATGATTCTGGGCGAAATGTTGAGTTAATAGAATCAGCAGAATCATGCCATCTTGAGAAAGCCCGTTCTCGCTCAGTTCCTCTGATTGAAGCAGTAATGGCTGTGTTTAAGGTGAGCAGGTTTTGTTGTTATTCATTAAAATTAAAGCAGATCTATGAAATGGTTATGGTACCAATAATTTGACATTTTTTTAATCTATCAAATTTCATGGTAACTGGAAATACCTCTAGTGACTAATTGGTCTCTTGTGACTTGGAATACTTCATTTTCCTTTTTCATCTGTTTCTCATCTTTACAGGTTCAGCTCTCTACTTTTTCTATTTTAAATGTTTACTGTAATCCTTGTGGAGAAATCAGAAATGGCTCAAAGAGCAACTCCAAAGGTAGCTACATATCTGAACATGATTTAGCATTGCAGCACCAGTTAAAGTTTAAGGAATCCCAATCAGAAGTATTATGCCCTCTAATTATTTTAGGAGACTTCTCTGGTATACTAGTTAAAGGTAATAATTAAATGGAAAATACATTAAATTATTTCAGATTATGAAAATATGCTGTGTCAATCTATGGTAACCACAATTTCCTAAGTATTTGTTAATTTTTTCCAGATGGGAAAACTCTCCTACAAAATATAGGGAATGGCTTTAGTAATGTAGCCCCAATCGGTACTGTAACAAATAGTGAGGATGCTAATGGAAATCTTCGGACCTCCAGACAGTTCCATGACAACATATTTTTAGGTCCTGTAGCAAACCAATGCTTCACTGGTAAGTACTATAAAAATACCATAACCAGTACTCACAATAACAGTTACATTTCAATGTCTAAAGTCTTGAATGGGACCCTGGAGACTACACAAATAATTATCAAGGTCCACTGAAACATTTATGTAGCAAGTAATGAGTTAATATTATAATATGTACATATTACATTTTGACTTCAAAGCTCTGCTTTCATCCCAAGACTGGAAGTTTTAGCTTTCATTAAAAGATATTTTTGATTCATACTTTAATAATAATTTGAAGGTATTTTTCATTTGCTAAGACAGTTACTTATTCTACTTATCATTAATTAAATTAATGATTTTTGTAGGTTAATGTTTAATTTTTTTTAATGCTGGCCACCAGCATATAGAAGTATAATAGGCTTTTGGTGCAGGGTTATATCTGTTTTCATATACATGCATGCATAGCATCAGACATTCAAGTCTGAAGGTCAGTAACTGCAACTTTTTGCCCATAGGTCAGTGGGGAGTTGTCAGGCGTGGTTTATGCCATTTAGCAATCCCTAGAGGCTGGGCATGGGGTGGACCAGCATCAAGTCATTGTCCACTTTGGTGTAGGTTGCTCTTGGAACAAAAGGATAAAGTTTTACCAACTACCAATACAGTGGCTGTAAGTGTTGAGGGCAAATCAAACAAATCAGAAGACAAAAAATATCAAAAAAGTGAGAATCTTGTGTGACTTAAGGGAGATTGTTGCTTTGAAATATTGTTGTGTCGTGAATAATATGGGATTTTGTCTCATAAATTGCACCCAGGCCAAGAGTATGAAAGCCTGGAAATATTTTAGAATATTGAAAATGTCAGTAATTATTAGTGAGGTTTGGTCTCCTCTGGAAGACATTTTTTCTAGGATGTGTTCAGCAGTTTTTCTGTCTGATGATTTTTATTCGTTTTTAAAGAGTTGCTGGTAGAGTAAGTTATGCTTAAATAATGGCTGTTAACTACTCATCTCCTGTCAGCCTAGTGTAATGAATATCGTTTCTAAACTGCTTGGATTATTACCTCCACTGTCAAATTTGTTTCTTCCTTGATTGTACAAAGACTATGGTTTTGTAGTTTAAAAAAATATTCTTTGCCCACTAATTACATGGCTGCCTCTAATTTTAGATTATTTTTGTAAGAAATTCAATAGGAAATAACTAGTGAAGTGCATAATGGACTGGCATAATAAAAAGACTGACTGATGAAAAATTCTCTTTCTCCATAATGTGTAGAAAACTCATGAACTTAATATGGATTACAAATTCATATAATGGAGTGATCTCATTTCCAGGAGTTTTTACTTATTTATTGTCAATTATTTCTAACCAAGAGAGAAGTGATCTTCATATTTAATAGCGGTGTGGTATCTATGCCTTCCATGTAACAATAAATTTTAAGAATTTGTCACAGATTCGAAATGTTGTGTGATGAATGTGATAGACTGTGTATGGTGAAATGCTAAATGTTCCAAAATGTCTATTTTTGTGTTAATTTTTCATATATTTTTATTTCCCCCCTCTTTACCGGTGGGAATGAATTGTTTATTATTGCTTTAAAATAGGCTTTCCTTATGGTATTTTGCTTTAAATGCACAACCAACCTGATTATTATGAACATACCTATATAATCCTATGGCAGTATTGATATACATATTATCAATTATATATTTTTAATGGAAAACTATATGAAATCAAGAGTTTCTTTATCTACTTGCAGCCTGGTGCTGTGTGGGAGATGTCCTAAATTTAGGCCCACCCCTTTTTGAGTGATAAAATTTTCGATATATTTTGTCTTGCTATTAAGAAAATATATGGATTCCCAATTTCTGAAAGATAATTTGGGAGGATTCAAATTAGTAATTGAAACAGGTACTGGTCTTGCCATTAAGACCAATTACAAAAGGTCATGTAGTTTTCATTCATAAGGACAATGACACTGCATGTCATGTGTCATACCACAGTCAGGGTCATTGTATGAGTTCACCTTTCAATTTCATATATAATCCATATATACTATAATGTGTATGGATATCAATTGCAGTCAGACCAGGTCTTTGGATGATTGTAGTCATTACACCCTGATGTCAAGCAGCTTGTACTCATTTAGAAAAATTGTGTTTAATTAGGAATAGATAATTATAGAAGTTCACAAGTGATGCAGCTTAAAACATATGTTGCTAACTAATGCACAGTTTTTTAATCAGGAACTTAAAATTTACAACTATCTTTTGAAATATTTTGTTAAATGCCAGGAGATTTTTGGATAAATTAAATTGTAATGTAGCATTAGAATGTTTCCATGTAAATGGAAATCTTCATCGATTAAGAAAAGATTTTTATCTAAATATTGTTGGAATAAACATTCTATGATGTTATCATATTCAAAAACTGTTGATTTTGGTATTAACAGCTATTTGAATTAGCAGAAAACCTATGGTCCCATAAAAATTGTTTTCCTTGTATTCTCATTGATAAAGAAGTCTTATATGATAAAAGTAATAATTATTTGAATATTAAGAGGTTATCAGCAAGTCAGTGCCAATTAGTCTTTTTCCACATTAATCATGAAGTCTAGGTAATTTTCCATGAAGTCTAGGTCATTTTCTAACAACATTTTGCCATTTTAAATCCCTGAATTTGTGAGCTTCTTTTCGATTTGCTAATGATATTAAATGACGTTTTGAAGTGAACAATACCTGAATAGCACATTCCCTACTACCTCTGTAATATTTGTTATCTCTAAATGTTCCATATATTTGATATATTTATGTGTTACATTTTAATCATTATAAATTTTAAGCTTAATTTTGTGATGAGCTTAGTAACTTAATCGTTGTGTATTGATTTTGTTATTTTTAATATTGTATCTGAAACATTAATCATGATGTGTTTTATTTATTGCTATAAACAGTTACTTAAACCACAATTAAGAAACCTCAGATATTCATGCAATGTTATTGAAATGAATTTAAGCAGGCAACTGAAAAATCGGTATGTATTCTCCAAAATTTACACTTAATCTAAAGTTGTAAATTGAAGTAACAAATGTGAAATATAAAATGTTAACATGCAAAATAAAAATATATCAAGTGTAACACCTTTGTAGAGATTGTTCTTTTTATCAATAAATTGGGACTGTTCTTTCTACAAAGAAATAACTTGTAATTTTGTTAATGTATTTTAATTACAATGAAAATTTTGAGAGTTTGCAATGATGAGGTTTAAAAATTTGAATCACACAGGGTAACAGTCACTTAATGATGGAAAGATATTATAAATTCCAAAAATTCCTGTTTTCCCAGGAAGGAATTTTTAGTATATTTTTCATGATTGATGTCTTGTTTATGGTTTAATCACGTTAACTCATAAGCGACACTCCCTAGAACTATTTGTTTTCCATTAATATGTAATAAGCATAACATATACAGTGGATAATATGTGCATTCCCCTTCTCATGAAGTCTCCCATGATTAACATATGACACTCCATCATTGTATCATAAGAATAACTCACTTTACAAAGTTATATTTTAGTTTGCATCAAAATTTCACCAAAGTAAGATTTGTTTAGTTGATTATGTTTGTTATTCCCCGAGTAGTGTGGTTTTTTTTCAAGTACCCCACCATAATTAATAATAAATTAAAGTTAAAGATATATCATCAACATCCCCCCCATATAATTTCAATAATTTTTATCGCAGAGAAAATATTTGGAAAGTTAGAAATCATTCAAGCTCTACTCTACTGAGACTTAAAGAGATTAAACTCAGAACAAGAAATAATGACTGGAATGTATTCAGGTGAAAATTCAAATGTATTTTGAATGGTTGCGGAATATATATTTCTTGAAAGCTGTCAGGGTAGGTGAGTAATGCTGGAACATTTCGTCCCTGGGACGAGAGCTGTTTTTAAGTTTCTCCTTCCTAGCACGACTCGATATGTAATTCCCCACCTTACACCCCCTTGTCGAAGACGAACTCCCTTCCTTGCCTTGCTCTTAATTCAGCTACTTGGCTGAGGTTCAAAATAGTGACATCAGAATTAGAGCGCGGTAATTCGGTCGGAATCATCACGAGGAAATGGTATCGGAGAGTTTGATTTCGTAACTTATAAAATTCTTCTCCGCTCAAGCGTTGGTACTTTGGGAAATGAAGGCGTACCCGGCACGTAGTTTAATCTTCGCACCGATTTTTGTAGAGATCGCTACGTCAAATGACGCGACCATCACCATTGTCGCTAGTCCGAAACTCGCTAATTAGAGCCCAATCGCCGAGTCAACAATATTGAATTTTAATTGAATCTCACTGCGAAGAACTGTTAAGCATTTTTCGTCATCAAGTAAAATAAATAATTTATACCCATCTGCCCTTTGGATAAAAATGTAAATTAGACCTTTGGAATTACCAAATGATGATTCGGATTATTTATTTCTATTTTGCGAGTGGTTGATCAGGATATCCAGATCCTCTTCGGAAGTATTTGTTTAAAAAGTCCAACCTCAATTGCATATAAAATTTAAGTTTGGTATCTCCGCTCGTAGGTTTTTGTGAGTGATTATTCCCAGATCCGAGTAAGTCTTAGTGCATGTGGACTGGGGAAAAAAGCTCTTTGAAACCACTCAATTGCTTGGATCTTTAAAGGTTCGAACTCTCTCCAAATAAGAAGAACTCCCTAGAGAAAAGGCTCGTCGATGAGCTGATCAGTATGGATCAAGGATTATTATAATAGAAGGAAATTAATGACTACCACTTCACAAAGCGAAATAATTTCATTTGAAAGATAACGTCCTTTTATTTTGCATTTCCTTCAGGTATAGCGTAATCCCTATATATCATTATTAATATATTACCATTTAATATTACGACATCGAGTGCCGCGAATAATTTTCACCGTGTGAGCGAGGCTAAACGTCAACTCGAAGATATTTCCTACAGAAATTGCTTATTATTTTCTCCCATTGTTAAATTTTATTTATTATCCGCTGCTATTGATTATAATTTACCTGGTAATTCCAGGGTCCCGCAGAACTCTGGTAAGGAAACACCTGGAGAGTAGTTTGCCAGATAGTGGTGGAACTCTCCTCTCGTTAAAATCGAGGGAGTGTGAACTTTCACGAATCGTGGGAGGGAGAGGGGCAGGCCCTTTCCATGTGTGAACTTAAGTTTCCCTAGAAGAGCTGTTACTTGGAAAGGTATACTGTTTAGGTGCAACCGGAGGCTATCACCCGTACTCATCCTGTTACTCCTCGTGCAGTAGACAGCGGATACTATGCCGCCTAAACAAAAACTGAATCCAGAATGAATCCCGACGTGAAATTCCCACAAATAAAAGTCTCAGTAAGTAAGTCAGGTAATTTTATAGCTGGTTATTTGGTAGATATTATTCGAGCAGGAAGGCGGAAGATTTTACCTATGCGCGGACTGGCATCGCTTTCTTCCTTGCCCTGAACCCCTTCCTTGGCCACCGTTTGGGCTCTAGAGAATCATTCCGGCGATTCTGGATACCATATCCATGAAATAGTCAATTTATCCGGACAGACATAGTACAATGAGGCCCTTCACATAAATATGCGATGAATTAAAAAAAATGTCCAAAGGAGACTACGGAATCTCTACACCAGTATGAAAAGGGGATGGATATGCATGGCTAAAGGGAAAAACTACCAAAATGCATAAATAATTCTATTCTAAGGCAGATGTGAGGCTTTCCTCTTGGTTAAAATATGCATCCTTAAACACCTCTAAGCTACTGAACGATATTTTCATTTGTATAGTTTGAGCTTTTTACATACGACTCTTCCTAAATCGATCCTAACCTTGGGGATCGTCAAGGTCCATCCAAGGACTGAAGAGCGTTATCAACTCCTCGGCCAAGGATGTAGGAAATCATATTTTATCGAGCTCATGGTCGTCAGGTGCATGACCGTCAAATATTACGCGTTTGCTCTATAAAATAACATGCCCATCCCGCGTTTTGCATTCTGAAAGACAGGAATACGTGCTGAATCCTTTCTCAGAAAATAACCTGAATCTACAAAAGATGTTTTGGGCCGGTTTTATCCAATCTTCGAAAACGTCTGTAAATTCTTACAACGCTCAACCAGAGCTGTGGGTTGTGATCTTCATAGAGTCGTTACGAGTCGGCGAGCCTGACAGTGTGGAAGGAAAATCGCAGATGACTGATAAAGCATCTGCTCTTCTGATAAAAAAATCAATCCAAGAGTAAAGGATGAACGAAGTTCGATGATTTCATGGAGAAGTCTGCGACAATGAAATCGCTTTTCATCATTCAAAAACCAGAAAAAATATTCTCTAAAAGTCTAGAAATTTGTTTAACAGGTATACCAAACTCGATATTACAACTTTAAAAAAACAAGTGTATGATGGAAGAGAAACAACAGGCGGTCATCTAATTGGATGTCAAAATTTTATTAAAATCATAAACAGTCAATCCGAAGACAGGTTTGTAGCAGATCTCCAAGCTAACCTGTCAACCTCATTATAACTTCGCAGACCCTTACTAATTCTCTGTCATTCTGTTTCTCATACACTGTCCTTGGTCTACAATTTGGATTCTTCTTCCGATAGTTGGATTCTTCAAGGTCCCCTTCCGATAGTTTTTACTAAACTGTCACGCCTCAATATGTCCCCCGTAAGATTACTCTTTTCCTTACTGTAATTACAGTATTAATGGTAACAACAAATTGAAAATAACCCCATCTAATAATAAACTATGAAATTTAATGTTTTTTCTCACAACGGAAAATAATCCAGATTCTGACATTTTTTTAATTTGCATCGAGTCGATTCTAAGAAGTACTAGTCGATTTCAATCCCCTTAAAGTGGCCATTTACCTAATGAAGTACACAGTCGAATCGGATCCTGTTGAACGCATTATAAATGTTAAATGTAGTCATAAGTTATATACTAATTTTACGGGACTTTAACTGTCACTACCAAGAAAACTAAAGTGAACTGTAACTTTGAGAAATGCACTCTATACCACTGATGACCCAGAAAACCAACAATTAATGTACACAGCATGATGTCCTGTTAATTGCCGATGGTTCACACCTCGAATACTGACTCAGATTTTCGTGTGTCAACGAGCCGTATAACGCCCGGGAAAAGTTGCAGAAGAAATTTCAGGTTAGTTTATTAGTCATCAGATATTTCCTATCCCATATATAAATAGAGACCAGAATCAAGTCACCAGAATGAAAATGAAAAATTGAGGAATAATAGAAGCTAAAATAAATAAAGGAGTTAGGCAAGGGTGTAATCTCTCCCCAGGGTTGTTCAACGTATAC
>WURS02000013.1:3717839-3735135 GCA_011762765.2 Rhinocypha anisoptera | reverse complement strand
CGGTGTGCGAGGCCGAGATTGTTTTGGTTCTTTGTCACATGATGTTCTGCCTTCTTTAAACTGTCGCACCCATGAACTCACTTTCGACACATCCATGAATTGCATTGTACTTGCTGAGTATACATGTAGATGATGAGGTATTCTCGGGGTACGGCTTGAGTGAGAAGTTCTCGGGTTTTTACCCTCTAAGGTTTTTGCAAACCAACATTTTGACGGCTAACTCCATCCATCCCCTTCCGGGGAAGGGAGTTACCCCTGAAGACGACGGCGGAGTTAACTGTCGACACGTTGGGGCATGAAAACCTAACTTGCCTGAAAACCAGTGTGCTTTTCACTCTTCTTCAATAACTTAGAAAGTACGGTGCTGGGATCCGACTTAAAAGAAAGACTCTCTTCCACCAGTCAGGAGTGTCAGATATAAAGGGTTAGCCATGTCGTTAATATTACCAAGAGCATTCCTTCAATGGACCAACGTATTTCCAGTGCCAAAGGAAGAAGGTATAACTTTGTTTTCCACAAAAATAATTTATGGCACAACTCAGGTTTCGTCGAGTCGCGACATCATCAGGCAAGTTGTGTAATAAATTACTCCTGTGGAAAACATAGTTATTTTATTCTTCCTTTGGCATAATGGAAAGGTTGCACCAAGTGTCTTCTTAAACCATCAATTAACAGTTACAGTCCTTGGCCTAACAATAAATCCCTCTTCGGCTGTATATATACCTGGTCATTAGTTCATGATAATGTGGTAAAGAGGAGGTGTAATCATTTCATGATTTCCAACCATTTCAAGAGGGAATGTAGCGACCGCCGCCGAAGGTTCGCCCCTCCTTTAAGATTTCGCAATGCGAAACCGACGCCGTTGTGACGTCACCGTTAGCAGCATTCGCGGCAACACCATGGGGGACCTTCGGCACATGCCTTCTCTCAGCGCAAAGAGTGGGTAATGTTGCTTGCATGCCATTAGCACCGATTATCCAAAGTCAAAGATTCCTTGCGATCCGTCATTGTGAGGTGCTATTTTAACACATAGACACACAGCACATTACCAACACTGAGATTCACATTCTTATTTTTTTTCTGATGCAAGACGCTCTAACGCGAACAAACTTATTGATTCACAATGTTTTGTAAGTATGCACGCTTCTTATTTAAATCCTTTTTTCAGGATCTTCCGTAATGCAAACCAGGGGATTCAACTCAGTTGCAATTTATACGATCAAAGTTCTGAAGAAAGTTCCTATCAATAGCCTGTTTTATATTTCCATAGCTTCAGGTGTCGCAGGGGGTTTTTAACTTCCCCCGAGAATACTGAATTATAATTTTCGGCTCTAAACGTTTGCTGATATCCCGAAAAGTCACGAGTGGGGAAAGAGAAACAATTCGACCATTGGTGAACGGTAGAGCATGGTAATCTACCGGTTGAGGTAGGATTTTCATGAGCTCGACTGTCGAACAGATGGATATAAAATGTCATTTTTCCCACGGACAATTAAAGACCAAAATAAAAATCAGCACACACTCGGAGATAATAGTTAGGGTAACTAGTGATAAGCGTTTATCTTCCATGTTTTTTAATTAAATGTTAATTGGTTTTGTTCCCGCATGACATGTATTTTCTTTTTTTCAATGAAATTTTTTCCACGTAATTAGTTTCTGTGCATGTGAATTATATCTAACGTGTCCATGTGGGAATGCATGCTTGGTGATGGCTCACTCATACCCCCTGCCGTACACCCTTGCGGCGCCTTGCAGGGCATTACGTGGACATAGCTCAAGAAATTACAGCCTGGCCTACGATAAATTCCCCTTCATCTCTGCATACTTCCTACCCCGCCGTCATTATATCTAGAGTCCATGTTCTCGTTGTCCCTTTAGCCCGCTTATCCCTTATAGTTTTACCCTTCATTATTGTCTGGAACAATTCATCGCCTCTGAGTATACCTTCCATCCACCTCTCCTGCCCCTTCGGGTTTCCACCAACAACCATTCCCTCCTCCCACAACCATACCCATTGGGTGCTGAGTATCATAATAATAAATTTATTGCTCCTAATACATCATACACATGTAGATTTTACGCACTTCAGGTACCTAGGTAACCCAAAATGCTTATCGCCTGTATGCGGACCACCTTCGGAACAGTAATGCAATACATACATTGTAAATAATATCGGCATTGATACAGTTTGGAACACAGATGTCAAAAACGATTGCAGTAATATTAAAAAAAAATTAAAATTATCCGAATAGAATGACCATCTTTTTACCATTTTTTAAATGTCCTATATATTACTAGGTAACATACTGTAAGTCTTGGGCCCCGTAAAAATAAAACACCTTTTGAAAATTGTAATTTGGTGCTTAGGTAGAATAAAAGAAAAATTGTCCCTTAATAAATATGAATGTGGATTGTTCTGGACTATGGGTTTACTACCACTTTGCAGGAAGAATCCCTTTAGAACCTTGCAAACATATAGGAGCCTCAGTGGGATAAATCTTTGATCCCTGAAAATTCTTAAACCAGTCCAATGGAATGCCACGTATGCCCGCGCACTTTAATTTTTCTATTAATATTATGTGATCTAACAAATCGAAGGATTTTTCTATGTCCTCCAGAAGTCCAGTTTGTTTATTCTGTGCGTTTATTTCAGTTTATGGCTTTGTATGTGGGAGTCTTGAAATTTTCCAAAGTTCTAAATCCATATTGCTTACTACTAAGGTAAACATTTTTGTCTAAGAATGATGGTAATCTTTTTTGACAGGTTTTTTTCCAGTACTTTCGCAAAAACAGATAATAAAGACTTCTTCGTTGCAGCCCGGCACTTCTTTCTTTTTCTGTACACTCCGTCCATTTTATTATCTCCTTTCTTCTCCAAACCCGCATTTCAAAAGCCTAGGAGCATATAACACTATAGTTTTTATTTAAAGGCTCGATCGTAAACACCCTAAACAATGGAGCACTCAAGATAGTGGAGGGGGGACGAGGGCGAGAGGAGATAGGTGTTGGGACGGCGGTTGTAGGATAGCGTGCACCCTGTTTTGAGTTGTGAGTTTTTATCTTTCCGTCGATGCAGCCGCTTGCGCGTCCAGGAGACGGTGCATGCACCGCTGCCACGTGGTGCTGCACTGGGCGTTCCTCCCCCTCGCTCAGGCCGCTATGCGAGGTGGCCGAAAGCAGGAGAGGTGGCGCGCGGAATCACAAAATTAAAAAAAAATGAAAAACGAAATGCGGACGCGGTTCCTTCCCGAGAGACGTAACCTTCGAGCATCTAAGTAATTCACTAGAGTGGTCCTCTCTGGAAAAAAAAGTGTCGCCAGGGTAAATCATCGACTTGTGACGTCAGACGATACGGTCTCGGCAATCCTTGCGGTAGGAAGCAATTTTTAAAAACGAATTTAATATATCTGAAGGCTATTTGTTTACTAACCGTCGCAATATCTCCATTTTATCACACGTATGAGAAAGAGCGGCATGGATGGAACTCTAGAGTTTACATACAAGGTGCATTAAAGTTGTAAGGCCTCCAAATTTTTTTCTCCGGATTGGAAACAGATAGAAACAAGCGGTTTATTTAAAAATGAGCGGGCACTCATTGTCAATGCGTAGCGATAGCCGCGAGAATGAGAACTGTTTTTGATACTTAAAATGGCGACGTTTTCGTTACATGACCAGTGTGTAATCATTCGTGGTGTGACACCAATTGAAATTCATCGCCAGTTGAAGGAGACATGTGGTGATGTAGTCATGGATGTGTCGAAAGTGCATTCATGGGTGCGAGTTTAAAGAAGGCAGAACATCATGTGACAACAAACCAAAACAATCTCGGCCTCGCACACCGACAGCATCACAGCGATTTTCTAGTGGTCAAAACAGACTCCTAAAGAAGCCTTCACCGCGGCCATAGAATCATGGAGTCATGGTTGCGAAAAATGTGTAAGGCTGCAGGGAGATTACGTCGAGAAGTAATACAAGTTTCATTGTTTTTAAGGTGAACAATTAGTTAGAAAAAATCGGAGGTCTTATAACTTGAATTCACCTTGTACACTTGCATGCAAGCCAGCCTATGGGGGAATGGCAGGGTGCATTAGGACACCAACTATACATGTTCAGTGGCTTGCACATCATAATACCTCTGCCATTGTGGTTAGAATAGTGCATGAGAAATAGAAATTCTTATATTCTATTAATGAATCAAACTCCCTCAACTTTGGTCCTACCTTACAATGTAATGTGGTAACAGTACTATTATACATATCTGGTCCGTTTCAAAATAGAATGACCTAAACTATTTCAAACATTTGTATCATCTACACTGCTATCTTTGTACTTTGAACAGTTTCATTGATATTCATTCAGTAAATTTGTGACGTTTTTCAATCATAGAAATTTTTAATGATCAGTTTCAATGTGTATTTTAATATGTATACCCATGTTCCATATCCACTGGGATGTGTCCCAAACACTCAACAAGTACTCCAGATGGGGTCCAAGCAGTGTTAACCATTTGTAAGAAACAGTCTCAGGCTTAACTTTGTGGAAATCTTTCATAGCGAGAGAAGAAAAAACTTTGCACTTTCCACATATAATTTTATTTATTATGACCCGGGTTTCGTCATGTATGACATCATCAGGTGAAATCAGACAACATCACCACCTGATGATGTCGCTACGCCAAGAAACCTGGGTCGTAAAAAATAAAATTATATGTGAAAGTGCAAAGTATTTTCTTCTCTCACTGTTAACCATTTGAGTGACCAAAGGTTAAACCACAACAATTGCATTACAAATAGCAACAGAATTTCATATATACACATCAAGAAGGAGGTATCCACTTCCAAAGTGGAAGAGATAATAAAAAAACAGAAATGAATAAACAAGTATGTAGTATTTAAAGAAATAAAGATACACAAAATTTCCATGGCACTTCTGATAATACCGGCCAAAAAATCAGTGGTACTCTATGGGTTAAATAGCACCTCTATTTAATATTTTTGTCTAATATTTCCCTACCATAATTTTAGTAAAACCAAGTCCTTCAATCCTGTTAAAACATATTATGAATATGATTTCACAATGTCGGGTCAGAATTTAAAGATAAACCTTAAGTATTTAACTTACTTTATCAGTTTTATTTCTAACCTAATTAAACATTAGGTGGTTGGGATTTTTTTTCATCAGAAATGAGCTGCACATTACTATACATCTGTCCGAGCCAAAAGTATATAGGCTCCAGTTTGAGGCTTTATATCTCAATATGGTCAAAGGAATAACAGCATTTGGATAATTTAGTTATATGTTTAATACTGGCAAAGGAAATTTTTTTTATAATTATTTTGAAGCATGTTTTTGCAGTAAGAATAAAAATTGGCAGTTTTTTATAGCGTCAGAGGGTAACATTGCTATGGTAGTTTGTAGTAACAATATAAAAATTAACATACGAAGGAAAATTTTGATAGATTATGAGTCTTACTTTTATTATGATCCCAATGAAATTTCAAATGTTTACCTAATATTCATTTAAGTTATTCTATTCATTTTACAAAGCCAGGTTTTCTCTGTAGGAATACAACTTGGAGGCAACTAACAAACAACTTTGTCCTCTTTTGAAATTTTCTATTGTAATTCAATTAACGTCATAAAACTTAACACCCCAAAATATTTTATATTGCATTTTAAATTTAAAAAAAAAAAATTAAAGCTGAAAAAAAGCATATTACTCATCAATTAGATAGAGCGGTATTACCAAAATATGTCCAGGGAGTTTCAAATGCTCTCTCTAGATTTCAGAAACTTCAGCCTAATTTCACTGACCCCTTCAATGTTTATGTTGTTGATGTAAATTATGAACCATAGGGGGCCAATAACACCACCCTTCAGGATAAAGAAAGATAATTCTAAAGGCTTCAACTATTTCCATGAATAATAGTGTGTTTGAGATTTGAAAGTAGTCTTGAATCCAGTTTTTTTTTCTATCCCAAAAGCTGACTTTGACGGCTCTCACATTAAATTAACTTCCACTTTTCATGTTTGCAAATCACATACATGCAAGATAAACTAGAGGGAAGTTTGGAACTTATCAATATTATGCACCAATACATCAGTGACTACATACCTACAAAATATGTTTAGGGCAGCAACAAGCCAAGATGGAAAAACATATAACTACAGGTACTATGAAAGCAGAGAATCCTACCTGCAGAAAGTTAAGAGGCTCAAGAATAATGAGAATTCCAAACATGATATTCACACCAAGGAAATATACCGGTATTACAAAAAGAATTAAAGCATTATGAGATGCACTGCACGAGTTCAAAAACAAAATCTCATGAGATTATTTAGCAGATTACCCTAGTGTTCTAGTATATGTTAGATAAAAACAGGGAAAGCAATGAACTGTGAGTTATTTGAGAGATTCTGATAGAATTATTAAAAATAGCAGTGAGGGAAAAGCTAATGCTCTGAATAAGTTCTTCCAAAGTGTTTTTACAAGGGAAAATAAGTCAAGAGTTACCTGTTGCTGAAGTGTAGATCCAGGACCAGAGAACACACCAGTAAGGGTAATGAAGGAATTTTACATTACCTAATACTACCATGTATCATGAAATAATTTTTAGGAAACCTATTGAGGAAAACAAAGAGTCCCAAAGGACTAGAAAATTACAAAATTCATACCCATAGTACCCATCAAGAGCAGTGATTGGGAGTATCCAATTAACAATAGACCCATTTCCCTTACATCATTTTCAGGTAAGTTATTGAATTACATATATTATTTTCCATCATTCCATGAGAGAAAAAAAATTATAAGCAGCAATCAGAATAGCTTTCGGAAATCGAAACTGTGTGAAACTAAACTCATATATTTTACCCATGACCTACTTGTATTGAGCAAGAATGATATACAGATTGATGCAACATTCTTCCATTTCAAAAAACCATTCAACGAGGTTTCCCACAGTAAACTTATACACAAAATACCAATTGGGCTAAAGACTTACTCTTCCAATGTAAAAAAAGAGTAGTTTTGGGTGGCATTAATTCCAACAGTGTCACCCTGACCTTAGGTGTTCCATAGGGAAATTTTAAAGGACCCCTATTTCTTGAGTTACATAATTGATTAGAATTGTGTGGTAAACTCTAAGATAAGAATAATTCGTGAATGGCTCAGTAATATACAAAGAATCTCTTGTAATGTAGACCCAGTAATCTGGAATAATGTTTCCCAATCTGGTTCTTCGCATGTCCTGCCAACCTGAAAATTCCAAATTGAGCTCTAAACTTTTTCCTTTCAGCAGTACGATATAGTGTCCCTTCCTACAGGAACCTTTCCAGTCACAACTATGATTTACATATGGATTTTCTCCTCTGCACCAGTGCCATATTCTCTCCTAAGCAGCAGAGTTAAATAAATAACAAAAGGAATTCTAACAAGTTGGAGAACTAGGAAAACCAGAGCCCTGGCAATTTCTACTTATATTTTTATTATGACAATGATTTCATTGAAAAATGACATTAGCAAGTGTTGCTTTGCAACGAAATGATGGCCATGAGGAAAAATAAAAATATACACAAGTGAAAATTGCCACGGTTCTGATTTTCCTATTTCTCCAACTATGAAGCATTTTCAAAAAGGTTCTCTGGTGACTGTTTCTTACAACTGTAACAAGTACATCACAATGTTTCGGAAGACATATAAAGTAAGAACTTTAGGAAAGACAGGAAAAACCAAAGAGAGGACTTCCAAAAAAGCTGATATGCAACATCAAACATTAATGACAATAAGGTGAATAAGTTAAGCTCAACACTGGCAAACTGGTGGTCCTCAATGTTAGGGCGGAACAAAAAATAAACCCCAAAGGACCTATAATTTATACTGATTATTGACTTTCATTGCTTTGCACCCATGGCTCCAGTGTGATGATTTCTATACCAAATATTTTGTCCCCTATTGTTTCATTAACTTTACAAATTTGGGGTTAAGACAGGCTAATGCTGTATCATAAATCACTTTCTTGCAGGTGAGAGAGGATTATGGTTCAGATCAATATTGAAATAATAATTTCTATAAAGCATTAGCAATGACATTGCAAAAGATACTCTACAATAAAGGCCATGCATTTAAAGGAACATTAGGTGAATTTGCACAAAAATATGTGTAGTGGGCAGAACATAAGATGAGGTTTTTCATTAAGTATAATCCTGGGTAAAAAATTCCATCAAATAAATGTAAACTTATACTGATATCTTAAAATGTAAAAACATTAACTGGAGTTAAAAACAGAATGCATGAAAATAAATAGGAGATATCCATAAGTGAAATAAACCTTTCACAGTAAAAAAAAAAAAATTAAAAGACTTCAATTCGAGAGAAGGGGGGATAAGGTATTAAAATAAAAACTACTTATATTAAAGGAATTTTCATAATGTACTTTTTACTCACTTAAACTTTCATCAGCTGATACATAAAGATCAATAATTTACCATCCAAGAGAAAAGGTTTCATTCACATTCTACACTCTCCCTTACATATCATAATAGAAAACTGTTACGAGTATGATCTTACCTCCATCCCCCCGGATTGCATTTGCTAAAAGTTCTCGGCACTTCAATCTCACAGCATCTCTGGTGTTTGATGGAGCAGGGGGAAATGATGTTGTTCCAGGACCTGAAGTTTTGTTAGATGGCTTTTCCTTCTTATCTCCATCGCCAGATCCAACAGATCCAGAAGCATTATCTGATGATTTTTCCTTGTTGCTGCTACTGGTACGGTCCTCCTTCTCTTTGGACTTTGTTTTCGAATTTCCCCCTGTAGATACTCCAGAATTTCCAGAGTCTTTGGCACTGTTCCCAGTGTTTGAACCTACATTTAATAAAATGAGTAAATACTACATAACACAATAAATCAACAATACATATATGGTTGTAATAATAATATAATTTATTATTCAGTAGGTCAAGATGACATAGAACTTGTCAGTATATACAAATTACAATATCACAAGATAAAGAGAGTCATAAAGAAATCATAGCATACACAAATACATAAAAATAAGGTCATGGAAATGTTAATGACAAGAGAACAAAAAAATTACACTTGCAGCTTGTCATTGAAAAACTCATCAATACTGAAATAAATTTTACTTTGTAGTAGTTTACATAATTTTACTTTCAGTGTAGAGGAACAGGAAATATTTTGTATTGATTGTGGAAGTTTATTGTAGGTTTGAGAGGCAGAGTGATGAGGACCCCGCTTTGAACAGGTTAAATTTTGACTAGTTAGATGAATATCTTCTCTACCACGGGTCATGTACTTATGAACAGTGGTGTTAGTGGGGAACAGGGAGGGGTTATTTTTCACAAAAATAGAACACTGCAGAATATATATACAAGGGAGGGGTAGAATTCCAAGATTATGAAATATTGGCCTGCCTGGAGATCTGGTAGATACCCCAAAAATGGCTTTAACAGACTTTTTTTGTAAAGAAAATACTTTTGAAGCAGCCCTAGAATTACCCCAGAAAATGATACCATATGAAATACGGGAGTGGATGTATGCATAGTAAACAATTTTCGGGGTTATCATGGAGGTAATTTGTGCTAGCTTTCTTAACATGAAAATTCCTCTAGAGATTTTATTAGCTATTGTAAAGGAAGTACAGCATCATATGACATGGAAACTGGGTCATTGAGAAAGGGAGGTAGAAAGTACGTGTAAAGTTGGAATATATTTAATTTTACACTAACTGTTCTGAAATTTTAGATCCTTGGGGGACAATAATAAATCACAGTAGTATTTATCCCTTTTAGTTCCAGCCCCTATCACCTGGTATATGCAAAAAATAAGGGTTTTTTTCGTATATTTGTTAATTTACACATTTAAACAATATAATATACATTTATATAAATTTATTAACATAATTTTTTTTCACTCCAAGCACTTTTAGAGTAAGTAAAGTATTTAATTTATATTTTTACCTCCTAAACAATCTAATAAAATTATTTATTAAACAAAAAGTCAGGCCGATAGATTGGCCCATGACATTTTTCGCACATTCCCCTAGGGCCAAGAGTTGGACCACCTGGAATGCCATAAAAAGTCAGTGATACATAGAGGACATGCGATGATGTACACAAACTAAATGTGTAATATACTTGTTTCAGCTATGTTAAATTATGAGAATGTTTTAACAATTATATTATGCAAATGTTTTATCAAATTAGTCATAATTAATATCAAAGTAATTATTAACAAATAAATAATAAGGGGTAACTGAAAAGTTTACCAATTGGATAAGCAGTGGCCTTTGAATCATGGTTAGTAAGAGACAGGAATTAAGAAGTCATTTACAGTAATACAAAATAAACCTTTTCTTCAACATGAATAACAGTCTTAAGAAAGGATAGACTAAAACGTAGCGATCTGAATGTTTGCCAAGACATTTCAAAATCTGGCATGATATATAAGGTTCACATGCCACTCAGAATAAAATTAGGAATCATATTTTTCCAAAATAAATCTATGCTCTGATCAAATAATGAATGCAATATTTAAATCACTGAAGATTTTAATCTTCTAAAAATAACGTGGGTAGCTAAACGAAATAATGTCAATGGGGGAGGTAGCCTAAAATAAAATAGAATAACAAAATATGGTGAAAAGTCCTCAAAATAAATAAACTACATTTGCACAAGGCTCCAATACTTAAACAAGTTGAAATAAAAATAATACACAAGGTTTACATAAAATATTTTTCATTCGTAGTTTTTCCTCAGTTAATATAATCAGGTAGTCTTAGTAAATTAATTTTTACAATGGCATTGAAATAGTCTTAAGTAAATGACTGTAGTTCAAAGGCCAAAACTTCAATGCACATTACCTAAAGAGTTTTAAGATGTACTAGCCATAAGTTTACTTTGTATCTTCACAACAAATTAAGTTTCTTGTTTAAAATGAGACTTTATGGCTAATAACGTAACAAAAGTAACTTCAACACTAATAATATTTTGTACTTATTTATTGTTACATGTCCTTATAAACGCGAATAATTTTGCCGAAACGATAGAGGGTAAAAATCTTGACTTCTTGCATTTAAGACGAAATTGTATTTCTTACGGACAAATCCGTAATGTTTACAAGCATGTTGCCATGATACTGAACTATAGTTGGGCAATAAACAGTAAAATTTAACTTCACAATATCTTACTATAACTAACCAACCTTATGGTTGTGGTGATATAGCTTATGGAGTGCTTAGGACATGGATTGAGAAATTATCCCCTTTACACAAGAAATAATATTATGAATTAGTGCTGAATGACTGCACTATGATGAGGAATACTTTAAAATAAAATATCTATTGTCAAGGAGCTATTTTTAGGAAAAAGCATGGAAATAAATGTATGCATGGGGTTTTACTGCAATTGACTCCTTGAAGCTGAAGATTTGCTCTCTTATTAATATTATTAGTTTAAGCAATGAGAAAAACTAAAAGCCGATTTAGCATAGAACGATGTTAACAATCTCTAATGACGGGCACTTTCCAACGTTCCTTCAACTGAAACGTTGACCAATTAACCTACCAGATATAAATTTTTTCCAGTTCTTAATTAGAGTCTTCGATAGTGCAATCACTTCGTCGTCTGATGATGATTTTCTTATAGCGTTCACCGTCATACCAATCCTGGTTTTGGTTAATACGTCGAGATTCACCGGTAATTCCTGCAAAGCCTTCAGCAGATCGAGAGCCTGCTCCTGATCCTGATGTTTACATATAAAAAAGTATCGCACCTTCATTACCTCACCGAATAAAATGAAATATCGCAAATAAAATACCAATAACTTTTCTGTAGCTTTCATTCAAAAGAAGGAGGAAAAAATAATGCTTCAAACATAGAATTATAATACGCATGTTCACAACAAACAAAAATTAACATAATACACCCACAGATCCATCCCCAGATGATATTTTATTCAACTTTTTCTGAATTTTCATAACTTCTTCTTCCACGGTCATTTTGTCGTATCTTTATCCAGTGTTTCCGTGAATAAAAATTTTCCTAACGTATAATTTAAAAGCGGCAAAAATGATCGAGCACTCCACTCTGGTTCACAACCGTTGGTGGCGAAGTGTGCATTCGATCTATCGAAACGTAACGCTTACAATCGATTGAATACAAGTAATCGAAAGGTCTTCTTCAAAAACCTTCAGCTAAAATAAGTAAATGACAGACACGAATACTGAAAATTTTCATTTATTGTGAATAATATTCACCTTTTCATAGAAATTACTCATACAAAGAATTATAGCCGATCGTATCATTAGTACAAGAACACGGCAAGTTTGCCCATGGCCCTTTCACTTTAGCCGACTTCTTTTACAAGGCTACACTTCCGTTTAACATAGGATGAAAATAAAAAAAGCGCAAAAATGCAATGGAAATTAAAGCAAGGGAAATAAATACAAAATATATAAATGACCTGTGTGTCGGAAATAAAAAAATATACACAAAAGGACAGAATCAGGGCACGTGAATGAAAACATCGTATATAACCATACGCTATACAATTATTTACAAAGTTACCAAATGAATAATCTCAGCTTTACGTCATGTTCACGAATAAACATATCAAAATATTCCACAAAGAAGGCAATCACACTATTTACATGTCTTTGCAGGTTTTAATGGTTAAACACTGCAATTCACAATATCATATGAAGCTCTTATGAGATTCTATATGGAATTCCTGGGCAACAGTGATGTGAATAACAAAATTTGAGGTAGTTCATTCTTTTGACATAATATTTTGGTGTCAACTGTGAATATATGCACTAGGTTGTAGAGTACATGACTATTTTCACAATCCATTGATGGCTTCGCATACAACAATGCATTCCCATTAAATTAAAAGCTAATACCTGGGGAAGAAAATAAATAAAGATATTTTTTCACATGCTCATTAATTTTGGAAGAAAAAGCAGTGACAAAGAAAAAGTCATTAAGGACCACATATTACATTTTTTGCATGTATGGACAAGAACCACCATTCTCAACTCTATTAAACCATTCCAACACATGAAATTTAAGATAATTACAAAGCTATAGTACTGGAAATAGCTAACAGTCTTTTATATCAATTTGTACAGACAACAGATTTGTTTAAGCATTAGAGTAGTAATTGCGAATATACCATTCATATGGGATGAGGGCAAAGTTAATATATGTTCTGATTTTTTTCCAGAATGCACTTGTTATCACTTACATGAGTAGCAACTATTCTACAGCTACACCAACCATTGATAAACATCTATTCCAGCCAAGAGACAAAGACTGCTAGTAAACTTCCAAAGCTTCAAAGAAAGGCAATACTTTTACCTTCAGAAGAAATAATCTTCCAAGATAGATTCCAGATATGAAAAATGCATATCCAATAGTGTACAAAAATTTATTGCATATTGATCACCATGATTAATGCCTTTGAAGCAGATTTATTCACAATTTAGGCATGTGTTGTATTTTTATCACTGCTGCATTATTAAAGGCTGTGATATATAATGACTCTAATGTTTCCAAAAGTACCATAAGGAAAGAAATTTTAATATAAATAATGGAAGACAAGCTGCCTTAGTTTGCTCATTTTTTGACAGATGAAATGATGAAGATCACTAGGGCCAATTTTGCTTGACAACTAGGTAAAATGTTAAGCCTTTAAGGATAATATAAATAAATAACTTTACTATCAGAGAATTCAAAATAAAAATCGAAATACATTCCCAGATTAATAAATAGAAAGAAGAGCAGCAGAAGAATTGAACCAAATAAGAAATGCGGTATATGCAATATGAAACTTAACACACCTTCTGTATGTTACTATATTAGAGTGTGAAACTGACACTGTATACAAGAATAGCTCCAGGAATGCAAATTAAAGAGAAAATAAATGTGATGTAATTTTACACAGAACAATGCTATGCCATAACTCTTCTTGCATTTGAAGGTCAAAACAGCAGTGCTTAAACCAAAAAGTATGTTCTTAAACTGTGTAACTTTTTATCCTGAAAACCCTGATGAGTATGAAACCACAACATTTCTCATCCCAGTTTCAAAATAGAGCATGTAAAACCACTGAAATAAAAACTCACTGGTGGGATGCACATGACACCTCAGTCACGTCCCGTTTGCAGACTTTCAGGGTCCTTGCCCAAGTTATTGTTCTCCCACCCTTCACCCAGAGCTCTCCACGTGCCTCCACAGTCCTCAGCCACCGGCTGGGGAATGAGGAGGATGATGGGAGGAGAGACAGAGGGCAGGTGGGGTCACTCTCATCTAATGAGGCAGGTCACACAAAGGCGAGATGGGCCTATGCAATCGTCGTGGCAAAAGGCTCCGCACTTGCGGCACATAATCATTGCCTTCAGATTGCATGCACATTCTGATGCTGTGGATGAGGCAGATGGGGAGGATGAGGAAGATGAAGGCGTAGCTGCCGTCGTAGGAGATGTCCCAGAGGAAGTGGGGGGAGGTACTGATGGGGGGATCCCTGTTGCTGTCGTACTGCCGCCTGGGCGGCAGACAAGAGGGGGTGGGGAAAGTACGGCTTTCGGAACACCCCCACTCGATTTGGCTGTCTGTGGAGGGGGAAGCGGTGGGCAGGCACTGGAATTGGCTCCTCCTTGGGCAACTAGTTCTGCTGGTCCGGCCACTGGTGGTGCCAGACCAGTCACCACTGCAACACCATGGAGGAGACCGGGGTGGGCACTGTAGGGCTGTGGTCCAGTGGGCAAGGACACACCCTCCCTTCGAACCATGGCACCCGAGGGTTGCTGGGGGGAATGTGTTTGCTGCAGAAGTTGCGGTGGTTGAGAGAAAGGCAACTGCAAAAAACTTATGGCCGTAGATGATGGGGAATTTGAACGCTCGGTCGAAATTGCTGTATGTCCAGCAGTAGCTAGTGCAGTGTGGTATATTGGTCCCTGTAGGAAAAAGATAGATATTTTGAGATTTATGCAACAATAAAAAGAAAAGTATGTCACTTGGAAAATTAGTCCACACTTTCATTTTACAATAAGAGTTATAAAAAACCAAATAGTTGATACTCGGTAAGTCGTAATCTATTTAAATAAAGATACCAAGACATTGATTAGAAATATAAAATATAAGCTAGATAGAAATAATCCTTGAACAAAGCTGGGTGTTCTGAAATGTAGCCACATTCCACCTTGTTTCCCTAAGAGTTTTCACCATAACTTTAAAGGAACCAGGTGCTTTGTTCCACAATAAGCTTAAGTTGTGTATGCCCCAGTAACTAAGAAGATTTTAGAAATTGCATCTACTTATACTGTAACATAACATGAAAATACTTTCTTTAACATAGGAATGCCCAGAACTGCTTGGTTATATTAATGGAAATTATTTTTTATCATAGTCAGCACCAATATTACGCTGCTAAAAGAGGGACATGGTTGCAGGGATTATGATGTGGAGACAATATATTTTTATAGTGTGGTATGGTGGCTACTTTATGATGGCTGAGTATAGAAACAAATGAAAATATTAAAGAGTGGAGAGAAAGGAGAGATATTAAGGTTACTTTCCTTTCACAGTTAAATATGTACTCAGAAAAAAGTTCAATGAAGATTTTTAGTGTCACAATTTTGGAGACTGGCACTGTTCATTTTTATTCCATAAATGAGATTGCAACGGATGACAGATGTGAAAAGAAATGCACCAAGTAGAGCAATGGCACATGGCAGAAGACAAAATGGAATTTGAAGGCCAACAACATATAGAGTATGTCAGAGGAAGTGTGGGCAAGGACATTTGAGTTTAATAAAAGAGCAACATTAGGAAATCATACTCGATGTATAGGATAAAGGAAACTTTGCAATTCCACAAATAACACATACAACATTGTTTTCCACTATGTCATTTATTACAGTATGACTAGTTTTGATGTACAGGGATCATCATATGGATAGGTATGGTACCCGAGGATGACACCTATGAATCAAAACTAGTTGTACCAGAATAGATTCTAGTGAAACTTTCACTTGTTTTCCACCAGGTCAGGGTAATGGCTGCCAACATTTCAAAGATGATGGCTGAGTCATGCATGGAAACATTGGCAGCCTATATCCTAACCTGGCAAAAAAACCATGAAAATTTCGGCAGAATTGTTAACTAAATAATACTAAATCTTACAGAATAGATTATATACTGAAAAAAGTTTATTGAATGGAAATGAATTTCCAAAAGTTGAGTCTGAAACCAGTGCTTTTACCAGGAAATTTATTCTATTTTCTATAATTCTAAAATGTGAATAGTTTACAATAAAAGTTATAATTATTTTACAATTAGAAAATGACATTAATTATTAGTTGGACTTATTAACTTTTTGTATTCAATGTTTTTTCAACCTTGATACTTATCTTGAAACATAGTGACAAATGTTTTCATTGAGTATTCAATTTTTCAATGACTCTGAAATTAAGGATAAGGACTGTTTACAGAATAAAATCCCATACTTTGAAAATCAGATATTTCATTTCAGATCTACAAAACAGAAATTCAATAAGAAACTTAAATATTCCTATTAAAAATGCATATGAAATAGAATAACAAAGAAAACTAAAAAAAAACAAAGTATAATAGACTTCCAGTAGCTTTCAACATGTTAGTTACTATTACATTAATCAATGTTGAGTGAAAATGGTTAAAACATACACACCAAAGAATCCTAATATTATCTTAGGGATGCTTTACAAGGTGCATGATCACCTGAATGGCTCGAATGATCCCGTGGATTATGTTAATTCCACGAGATCACGTAATAAAGATGTCCATTTTTAAACCATTAGGGACCTTGTAATATTATAAATTAAAGGAAAAGAGAGAAAGGCATTTTATGCAATAATTTCATTCTGTTAACTTTGCTTAATTCATTAACATCAGTTTAATGGTAACGGAAGCCTCTGCTATGTTGAAAATATCATTCAGGTACAGAAAATATAGTTGTCAAAATAAAACAATTTTTTAAGATATGTATATGTAAGGTAGAAGTCCACTATAGCAAGTATGGCTTATAATGAGAGTATCGCTATAGCAAGTGATCATTTTCCTTTGGTTGGTCCATGTGTTAAAACATCGGGAGTTCTGCTGGTTATTACGAGAGGTCACACCTGCACTATCGCTATAGTGAGTAGATTTTGCTGTGGTTGCACTCGGGTTGCATAAATCGCAGGATTCAAACACGCATTACATTGTCATGCCTCGCGAATCTACATTGTAATGAAGA
>WURS02000013.1:3703849-3717739 GCA_011762765.2 Rhinocypha anisoptera | reverse complement strand
GTGGAATTGCTGTGTCTTTCTATACCTCCATCATGAGAGAATTCCACCAAGTAAAGCCTGAAACCGTCTCTTATAGATTTGTGACTTATTGATTTTTTTAATTTATTCACTTTACCCTTTTGAACCTGGGCCCTAAACTGGTATACAGTCCCTGCATATGAGTGCTTGACAAAATATAGCAAAAATGACCAAAAACAAGGTTGTTCGTTCTGGGGGGGATGATTCTGAATGCCCAATAGATCAGTCGTTCGGAATGAAAGGGTTAAGGATCCATAGATCTCATTTAAGTGTGTGCACTGTTGAATTTCAGTGTGATGCAAGTATAGAAGGTAGTAATTCATGATTGCTGACACCTCAGTTTAGGCAATCTTCCTTAACAGTGAAATTTCTCTAGTTGTCTTGATTTACACTGTTGTAAATCTAATGTAATTTCACAGATGAATTTAATTTGTTGACTGAGGAATTGGAATAAAGATGGTTAAACTCAAACTTGAATGATATACATTAAATTTAAATGGTTTTGAAATAATTTCTTTCTTTTAATGTCATCCATCACTTCCATGGTAATGAAATTGTAGAAAAAATGAGAAAAAAAGAAGTTACATTGAAACTCAGTTGGCTCTTGTGATTGCTATACATATTCAAGCCCTTTCTTATGAATACTTCACGCAATTTTATTTATTCATTTTAAATCGCCCTCAAACAGTATGATAAGCCAATTACATTGGGAACTATAAATATTTTTTTATAAACAATGACGAAACACACATCCATGCCCTAGGTGGAGATTTAAAAATCCACCTAGATGGGATTCGAACCCGCTACCTCCAGGTTGGCAGACGGGAACGTTGGCCTTAAAAAAATTGATGTGGTCTTAAAAATATATTTGACTGGTTGACAATTGTTCAATAAAAAAACAGTCCTGAAATAGCAGACCATATGAAAATGTAAAAATTATCTTGAATTTAAAAATCAATCCTTGTGGAATTGTTTTTAGTGATGGGTAATTTCAAGGAATAAATCGAATATAGTCGTATTGTGTGAATCGATTCGCTCGAAAAATTGGATCCTTTAAATTGATTCAAATTGCACCATGTGAATTGATTCAAATCGGAATTGTAACTGAATCAGAATCGTAACTAAATCAAAATTGTAACTGAATCAGAATCGTAAATGAATTGGAATCGTAAATGAATCGGAATCGTAACTGAATCAAAATTGTAACTGAATCAGAATCGTAACTGAATCGGAAACGTAAATGAATCGGATTCGTAAATGAATTGGAATTGTAACTGAATTGAATTGGAAAGGAAACATCAAAATTCGATCACAATATTCAATTCAAAATAATCAGGAATTGTATTAAAAAAAAAGATTTATGAGTGAATAGAATCGTAATTGCCCATCTCTTGTGGTTATTAAATTTTCCAATCCAATATGTAAGCCAAGGGCTTAAGAATTTAAGTAATTCATGACATGTTCATGTATTTAAATATAAATACATATTTATATATGAATGCACCAAGGTAATAATTTGCATTTTGCCTGTTCTCATACCCCTTAGATTATCTTTTGTTGTGAATGACGGGTCTGCAAAAAAACAAAGGCCATGATTGTTTTCTGTGGATGAACACACATAAAGCTCTATTTTATATTTCATTCTTTTGGCACACAGAATTCAAAGCCCAAGAGATTAAAGATTTTGAATTCATCAACCAGTATGGGTATGCTTGAACACCAGTTACAAGTATTAAACTATAGACTCGTCTCTTTAACTATTTAAAATCACTTATATGTTGAAGCCACACTAATTTTTATTAATTAATCTTGGAGTTTAATTTTTATGACTTTTAATTCTTTTTAAACTGAGCTTATGCCACTGCCTGTCGTCTCTACAAAACCACAGAAGTCACCAGACCAAAGGGTGGATTTATGTAGATATGACTTTATCTTACGTTTGTATTGTCACAAAACTAAGTAAGTCATGATTCATTGATTGCCAAGACAAATACAAAGCTGAAGAATAAACATACCAAAGAAAATGCCATGGAAACCCTGCCATGATGCATTACGTCAACATATCAGAATTTCCTGTTTTCATGTTACTATTCATAACTTGATAAAATTGGATGTGTCACAGTCCCCTCAATTTCATGGTTGAATTTTTAATTGAGATAGAATGCTAAGTGAACCAATTTTTACCATTTTTTTCTTTCCATTCAGGAGGGTCCAAAGGAGGATTCCATATGGGCTGACGGGATGCAAAAAGGTGTGTCTAAAAATTCCCAAGAAGAAGTTTTTGAACTTGGGTTTGGACCTAAATGGGCTCAAGATTATCTCGAATCAGCCGAGCATAGTTTGTGAGTATTTTTTCCAGTTTGTCTATTATTATTGACTTGCTAACAAGGTGTCATTGGAATGTTAATAAAATAATAAGGTTGTGTACAAGTATAGGACATAACAGATTGAAAATATCTCCTATAAAAATAGAATTTATATTATATAACCACTGCATACAATAATAATCAACAGCTATAGTCCAGCAGCATTGAAATGGTCCTGCACAAAAATTTCTGCGCATTCCCCTTCTCTTTCCTCGGCTACCCCTATTCTGGGCTCCTTCCTTCCCCTACCAGTGTTAAATTATCTTAATTGCCAGCTCTTGTCATTTCAGTTCTCTCTTGGTTTTGTGCACTTACAGTAGAAGTCCGCTATAGCGAGTATGGCTTATAACGAGAGTATCGCTATAGCGAGTGATCGTTATCCTTTGGTTGGGCCACGTGTTAAAACATAGGGAGTTCAGCTGGTTATTATGAGTGTTCATACCTGCACTATAGCTATAGCACGTAGATTTTGCAGTAGTTGGTGTTTGGGTTGCATAAATCACAGGATTCAAACACGCATTACATTGTCAAGGCTCGCGAATCTACATTGTAATGAAGACTTTACGAGAGACTTTGTGGTGATTTTACGAGAGACTCTTTATGGTTTTATGCCACAGACTTTCCTGGGGAATGACTGAACAACTTATCTTGGAATCTGTGTGCCAGTCTGTCATTCCCTGGTGCTATTTTGTCCTTATAGGCGATCGGAATAAAAGAACATATGGAGCTGTGAGCTAGACTTGTAGACAATACAGGAAAAGCCCATTTCTCTGTGTTGACCTTAGCAGGACGGTCAATCTCTCGACCCTCCTCATATTTATGGGATTGTAAATGTTAACTTCAGGCCATACCTTATCTATGATTGTTCACGAAACGTAGCCAAAGATAATACCGATGTGTGACATACATTAGTTACGAGTGCATGACTTTTGGTGTCAATATTTTAAAATCTTTTAAATGAAACGATCTATTTTCAATGCATTTGCGGATGGATTGATACAACTTCATGGCTCATTTTTGCCTACTTTTGGTGCCGTTATAAATGCCGAAAGAGACGAATTTAAATGACCGTCAACTATATCGAGTGTGCGTTATAATGAGAGATTTTTCATCATTTATCAGCTCTCTTTATAGCGGACTTCTACTGTATTAAGTCTTTTTCTCTTATTAACGTTACTTTCAACTAAGGTAAGTCTAACTAAGAATTAAAAATTGCAATTATTCAGAAATAAGCTTTAGTGTAAGTTAATGTTAAGACTAAGACATTCCAGAATATTAGAACTCTGATCCAAGTTTATCTTCATTTTGAACAGCCTTGCCCATATTCTACAGATATTGCCATTGCATTTGAATACTTATAAAGAGATATATTCATTCGAATACTTCAAACTCATGTATAGTTCCACCCTTGATTTCTTGGGGGAAAACTATTCTTTTAATGTCAATTCTTTGTTCGTCTGAGGCAATAGACTAATCAATATTTTTCATATTTCTAATAGCCCACAATGGAGGTGTATTTCGAATGGTTTTCAACAGATTTTGGCATTCTGACAAGTATTATTATATGTCTGCCCTTTACACAAACATATTTGTAATGAAAAGCCTAGATTTTATTCCCTCAAAATTATTACTTCTGAGTAGCCTCTGTATTTCCATCTAAAATTTTTTCATAAACTTGGTCTTGAAAACTCAAATTACTGACGAATCTAAATAGTTTTTCAAACACAAGTTACAGGATAATCCACATAAATTAATTTAAATTTTATAAACAAGAGCATATTATGTATCTATAAATATATTTATTATATGTAAGTAGAGAGAGAAGAGAGACAGGCATATTAATGCACAATATTAATAAACTAGTATTGTCATAGGCATGACACAAAAAATGAGAAACACATAAGAAAGACAAGTTATTGTCTGAATATTTCAATATTTTGATCTTTAACACCGAAAGGAAGGTAAAGAAATGTAGTAAGAGTTGCAGGAAAATGTGTAAGGGAAGGGAACAAAGGTTACTGGTTCGGAGATAAGAGAGAAGGAGCAAGATAGAATATGAGGAATGTTATATAGAGGTTGCCTGATGGGGAATTGAAAGGATATCCAACGGGGAAGGAGTATTGCAAGTGACAGGATGATTATTGATGCATATGTTAAGGGACATGATGCAGCAGTCAATGTAGAAAGCAGAGTAGAATTTGCATTGTAAACAGTATACAACATTGAGTGATGGTTTTTTAATAACTATTATATTTCCACAAAAGAGTATTTACATATACATCTTTTGTGGAAATATAATAGTCATTAAAAAACCATCACTCTATCATGGAATTCCACCAAGTGACGGCCTCCACAGTGAACTTTGTTAGTATACAATATTGTTGAAGGTGTGAGGAACTTTTGTTGTGAGAAAATTTGAGGGGCGAAGGGGGGATGGAAGGGAGGGTAAGGATGGGGCGAGTTTTACAGCATAGTCGTATGGGGGGGGGGAAATCGGGATTTGAAGGCAATATATTTTTTTTGGATTTGAAGGGGGTATATTTTTTTTCAAGTGGCTTGATTCATTTAAGCATATCTTGGATATCAGAAAATCTTTGTAGGTGGCTGAAGAGCAGGAATGGAGAAGGTTAACTCAGTTCCTCTCCCTTCCACATATTCCCAAAAATTTTACTGCATTCATTGTCCCTTGTGTCCACTGAAATATTCTGACAATGTCATGTCTTTCTCGTGTTTTTCTAATTATTTGTATCATAGAATTACATACTTCCTCACTCCAGCATAAATTGAATACAGTACAACAAATTCTTTTGGATTGAATTAGCAAATGATAGGCAGAGGGACTTTTGTAATATTTTCAAGTGGCTGTGAATTTCTAGAATAACCAATGGGAGGAGGTTTTAATTTGAATTCTTAAGCTTCAATTTCTCTAAATTTAAGTCCTGTGATTTTTTTCCTTCCTCAAAGTCAAGCATGAATTTTTCTTCTTTGACCGGAAATGTATGAAACTAGTATTCTTATCCAGCAACCTTCCAGAACTCTCATCAGCACTGGGGACATGTTCATGCAGATATGCACCCCCAAATATCCATCATTTCAGGAAGCTATTTCAGAAACTTCTGTGTTGCCACTAAGTCAATTCTAGCTATCCATTTATCCAATCAACATAATTCTAAAGATTTCCAAAGAGACTGAAATTCCTTTTAAATGTAAAAATTAAACTTCTCTCACCTTTTTGTTTCATTTTATAGAGACTATCAGTATTATTATGGATCACTAGAAAATGAAGAAGTGTACCCCTTTTTTCTTTGGCCAGGCAATCACACAATTATTTTACCTTTCCAGTGAATATGTCAAAGCACTGCTTACGAATGATGGTTTTATATACACAAAATTTTTCCCACACTCAAAAATAACTTCATTCTCAAAAAAGTGATTTACATGAGTAAACCAAATAGACCTTAGATGCATTATTTAATTTTATAATTTTCATGGCCTGATGTCCAATTAAAAATCATGAAAAGTTTCTCTGCAAGCGGAATACCCATTTTTTCCAGGGTTGAGAAAAGTTATCAAATATTTACTTTGTAATCTGATTTATCCTACAAATTCTAAGCTTCCTGCTGTATGAATGAATTTAATGTTATCAGGCTTCACTTTGTGGAAGTTATAAATACTCATAACAGAGGAGAACAATGTACTTTCTACAGGATTGACAAATTTAACCATGATATAGCATCATCAGGTACCTGATGATGACCAATCATGATGGTAATCCTGCAATTTTTTCTACCACACATGGCATGTATTGCTTTGAAGCTACAAGCTATTCTTTCCTATCTAATAGGAATCAAGTCTTTAATGTCTCAAGACTTTAAGGTACACAAGAGCCTTCTACCTTTCCTTTGTTAATGTCTCCTGCTATACACTCACAATATGGGAATACACATTGTCACAAAGAATAATGACACATTCCAGATAATATGCCATGACAATTCCTCCAGAAGTCGTAGTGATGGTTGTCCAGAATATGATTCACCATTTACAATTAACTGTAGTTCTGGTCTCTACAAACTCCAGCAATCGTAGCCCTTAATGGTCAAAAAATGGTAACTGCATCACCTTTGAAGAGAATTTTCCATGAATTTCTTGGATTTTGGTGAACCAGTATGTTTCCTTTGGACAATATCCACTTTGCTGAATGATTAAGAATGGTAGTTCAATGTTTACTTGCCAGCCACTATGTGAGGGAGGAAGTCCTATCCATCCTCCTTATTCAACCATTGCAGACCCATACGCTGGTCCTTTGTTTTACAGTAACCATACACAGATTGGGATTTTTAATATGAAAAAAAGTACTTCGAAATATTCTAAAATGAAAGTGATATACCAAGCTCTGTTGGAAGTGTATGTAATTGATCCTTGTCACATACACTGATGCCCATGGTGATTATGAACTCACCACTTGTGATCACAAGCATTTGTCCATGATGTGAAAGGTTGGCTGTTTGTAGATGTCTTTTCTAAAACAATCATTCTCTTTTCCTTCATTGTTGATTTATGATACAAATTTATGATCATATATTGAGGCAATCCATGATGACAAATTTCACTTGGCATATGGCTTTCCGCTGTCAAAAGTTGAATCACAGCATGTTGACATGCCTTTGACAGTTCAGATCAGCCGCCAATTATACTCATGAGCCGTCAAATGCAAGTGGCACATGGTCATCACCTTGCAGGCTGTGGATCTAACAGGTGCCTGGGCAGGATTTGTCAGATGACACCTGTCCATAAACTTTTATGTTTATTATTTTTCATTATTACGATATTAACCATAAGTGGTTTCATTTTCTTGTAGTCATATGATGAATTCTCCTTCATTTTCATTATAAAAGGTGACAAACATCAGCATCAGTACCAAGGTTGCATACTAGAGTAGGGAATATTATTAACTTAACAGTTTTAGACCTTAAAAACAATTAACAATAGCTCCACATTTTCCTGTATCTCATGGAAATTGTAAAGAAAAATGCTGCAAGAGGATCTGCTTAGTGGCAGCTAAAGAGAGACAAAAAGATTCCAAATCTCAGGAACACATCTACAGTTAACAAACGTGGTCAAAACTCATGGATATAACTGGCTTTGAAATTATTTAGCACTGCTGCCAACTATGGATTTTAATTCCTGTGAAGTTGAAAAGTATTTCACCAATAGTTTATTTTTTGTATAGGAATGAATGAACAAATATGTATGCAAAAAAATCCGTATCCAAAAAATTTAATTTTGTGAACATTGAAATAGCTTGGAAATTGAAGGGTTAAAAATATGGGGAAATAATGGAAACATTACCAAATATAATTGGATATGGATGAAAAAGGGCATAATCTCCTTAAATCATATTATAATTATTTGAACAAAAATGACAACATTCAAACAAAGTAAACAATTACAAACAAATAAATTTAAAATGACAGATAAATTAGCATGCAGAGTGATTTGAACCCAGGAAAAGTATGAAAAGACAAAGTAAAGAGCTAGGCTACAGGGATAGGATATGAGACAATAAATTCTCTGTAACAAGTCCCTCTGAGATAAAGCTACTGAATCAATAGTTAAGTAATTCTAAGTTTTATATATTGAAAACATCAAAAATAAAGCAACATGAGTTTAATAAAAGAGATACTTTATGGTGAATAAAGAGTTCTCCCATCTCAGTGATATTGTTCAATTAATGGTAATGGGCTTATTACATGATCGTGTCTTATGCATCACTTTGAGAATTTGAAACACCCATGGTGTTAATAATAAAATGTCAATTTTCACACTATTATGTGTGGAAATCAACATATTTAATATTAAAATCTTGGGCCTATTAGTTAGAGTTCAAAAAGGAAGAAAAAAACAACTACAGAATGACAGACATGATTTCAACAACATCCTTACTTGAAGACCAGCTACAGATTGAGTTGCGTATTCCGAATCAACGCTGGCAGGACGACCAGGATTAGCTATCGTAGAAGTTCCTGTTGGAGCACTGCCAGACATAATGCCTGGAACTGTTGCGCCCTTCCCAGCAACACTCATTGCTCCCCTTTGCAAAGCCACTGATATGTTTTCATTTGATGGGGGAGCACTGGAGGCTCTGGGAGGCCCTAATCTTGCTCCCACGTTTAAGCTATGCCCACCAGCTGCCACAGCAGGGATCCTTTGGTGATTGAGGATGAGAGCTGCCCTCGTGGCAGACCCTGTGGCCACAAGATTCCCAGCACCAGCAGCACCTTCCAAGGGGCCCGTAGTCCTTTGTACCAGAATATATTGATGTGGATGTAAAGGATGAGGCTGAGCATGTAATGCAACAGTGGCCGATGGAGTCGTTGCTACTGATGGCAAAGAAGACTGAGAGGGAGATGAAGATGGGCTTTCCAATGCCTGCAACAGCCATACAAAAATACTGGATTATTTGAATATTGGCTATATCTGTACTGCAACTTCATAATGACTTTGATATGGCAAAACCATGATAATATAGAATGTTTACGGAGGTAGTTGAAAGGTGTGTCATTACCATTAAAGCTCCTTTATAGGTAATGGACGCCTTAATTTTTAATATCCTCTCATAGAGATATCCTGAGGAATTATGAACCATTCAATTACAATGGTATTAGAGTGCTTAGTAATGCCTCCATATTTTCCTTAAGCATTACTAATTTTAATCAAACTCCTAAAATTATATCTTACCCTTGGTCTACGGGGTTCTGGAGTCAATGCTGCCATTGCCTGAGGCATTAGAGCTACTGTTGCAGGGACTGTCCCTGGAGCACCTCCTACAGAAGGGTTTGCATAAACGTGGCGCACTACCACGGGAGATGATGTCTGACGAACACTGGTGGCATTTGATGACCGAGTGGGCACTGCTTTACTCACGGACGTTCCACCAGAAGAAGCATTCCCAGATTTCTGGCTATTGGTCATTCTTGTTGATGTCACTAGACCATACTGTGTAGCCTTCTTCCCCCCTATGGAACCACCAGATGAAGATGACGATGAATTATTCCCAGCACTCCCACCTCTACCGGAAGCAGTGCTACCAGACACGGCAGCCAGAAGGGAGGATGGAGGTGGCTTGAGTTGACACCTCAACTGGTCACGGTTTGGTGAGTTTTGTATAACTGCCTGACAAATTTGGTACGAGCGCTCTAAGTTAACAGCTCCTGGAGGTGGTGGGGGAGGTGGTTTTAAGCTTCCTGATCCACACTGTCCCCCTGACACTGATGAAGAGGAGGTTGAAGATGATGATGAATTGCGCCCTCCACGTGAAGAGATAGCACCACCCTAAAGAAAGAAAGGTATTGCAGTTAAGATGAACTGTTCTTTGAAGTCCAACCAGTGTAGCTAACAAAAAACGTTTGTTGTTAAGTGGACCATGATGGCAAGGGAAGAGTAGAGATATGGGAAAAAATAACTTGTAGGGACTCTGAGATGTCCCAGCTATTGAGGACGTGTGCACACAAGTACCAATATTAGAATACTGGAGAGGGTAAGCATACATGCCAAGAAAAGAAGTAGTGTTAAACTATGTCGGGATGACAAACATTATCTTATTTGAAATACCAGGTAATATACAAAGTTACTGACGGTGTAGCTTAACAAAATTATAGGAGGAATTAAAGAATGCTGCAGAAGTTAGAGAGAATGTTAACAACAGATTTCATGCTGAAGGGTATGGAGTATTAACTAATAAATAAAAGTTAAATGAAAATAAACATTGCCTTTAGTGATATGACCTTTAATTAACCCTTTTAGAGCCAGCTGGCCAATCCTTTGGGGTTTATGTGTGAAAAATGTCACAGACAGCCTTATACATTTTAAATAAATACTTTTTTTTCCCTAAAGTATGTTATAAAATAAAGTTTTATAAACAAATATAAATAAATTACGTATTTGACTTGTCCTGTGTCATAAGTGTATACTAATAAAATTAACTTCAACACACTGAAATTAGGTTTTATCTTTGTACAACCATACAAATTTGTAAAAAAAAAAGTTCTTGCATTTTTCGCATATATGTACCAGGTAATGGAGGCTGGCAGTAAAAGGGTTGAGTGAAATACCAGTCAATTACAAATGTACATTAACCAAGACATCTCATAATAGATTCAGTCATGATTACATCTTCCTAGTGTAACTTCAGCTTGGGGCAAGGGAGGGGAAAGTCTGCACTTTCCTTCTCTTATTATACACTTATAAACTATGTGCTCAGAAACAGTGGAGTAGAAAGAAGAAATAAGACTAAATGTAGAATATGAGGGAATCGGGCACTGATGTAAAATAACTTAGCAAAGCAAAAACATATGCACATTCTTTACCCAGCTTATGGTATAAATGTAATGATCATTTTAATTATAATAAAACCAGTGAAGAGCTAAAATAGTTTTAGGGTTAAGGCTATTAGCCAAAATAAAATAATTACACAATTTAGACCATTGTAATAGATCATCAGGATTATTTGATTAGTTTGAAATGCATTTTTCCTATAGCAATGACAGTGATCCAGGAACAAAATATATGTAACGTACTATTAATGATAAATTTGAGCTTAACTTACTATGTACTTAGGAAATAAATCTTTTTTCACCTTCAAATTTCAAGAGCATAGCAAATGTTACTGATTTTCCTGTTTCTTAGGAAAACCATGATATCTAAAAAATAAGATAATATGCACTAAATTAACAATCAATAATCAAAGTGACACAAAGGTGCCATGCATGAAATTAATATAGATAACCAACCTGTTAGTTTTATCAGAACATATATAACACATGGAGCCACTTGAGACAATGCATGGTTTATATTTACTAGCAGTATCTCAGCATTGGAAACTTTATAATTCGTAAACTTCCTCAACACTTATCTCTCCTAGTAATCTGACAATGAGCTGTTTTGAGTCACTGGCTATAGGAGCTAAATATTTATCTTTTTGGTTTTGTTATTAGCTGGTGGTAAGAACTTGGTATTGTGTATTAAATTTCCTCAACTAGTCAGTCTTGCACACCTTGGATGAAAAATATTAACATGAAGGCAACATGCATAGACAGAGGATTGATGATTCCCCATTTGTTGCAGTAGGAGAGGTACATCTCTTTAGTGACTTTTTTCCCAATTTGATAAGATTGTAAATTTTTCATATCAGATAAGTGGGTTAGCACATGAAATATCTATATGCCATAGATGAATTTTTTATTGGTTTAGATAAGAGCGAAATGAAGATTAGGTCATGCTAATTATAAAACCCATTGGTTGAACACATTTACTCGGGAGTAGGTCACACTGTGACAACCAGTACCATAACTTTTTAAAAACTTAATAATATATATTAGGTCATCATAGAAAATATGTAGTTGAAATGATTTTATATGGGTGCTTTCCAGCCAAGTGAATGAGGGTGAGGTAAAAAGTTCTCAACTTAACACAGAGACGGTAATGCTACCAATCAAATGTTGTTATGTTGTTGCACAAGTATCTAGATTTGTTAACTTTTTTATTTATACAGCTTGCCCGTCTTCTCATTTTCTATAATGAAGAAATGGGCCACTGAATTAAAAAGTGGTCATATTTCTCTTGAAGATGATTCATGTGAAAGAGGGCAAAAAACTGCATGTACAGATGAAAAAAATGATAAGGCGCACAATATGTAACTGGATGATGGCCAATTAAAGGTGTATGAGATAATCTAAGAAATAAGTTACAAAATTTGCAATTTCCACTTTTAAAAAAACTTCTTCTTTATTTCGACATGTTTCGGTGCACTACACCATTATCAAGTCGTTTCCACCACATCTCACCTGACTCTATAACGTTTATTAATACCTTGAGGTTTCAGATACAGATGTAAATATTCATTCAACCAGAAATACCCATAATTTACTCTAGTAGTTACCTATACGAGTAAATAAGCAGGAAATTAGAAACAGCAGTAAAGAATTAAGTTCTATTTGGATCATGGATGGAACATGATTTATAATGAATGGACACATGAATGACGACAAGGAAGACCAGAACTCGCTCCACAGATGTTACATTATTGCTCTCTACTTCGTGCAGCCACCTCATTATAATTTCAAATGTAATTACTTCCCCTTTTTCCAGTATGCGAGGTAAATAAGGTGCCAGCTAAAGGACCCATTCGAAAGAAACTACACAGCAAGATTTCATTAATTTTTATTTGGATTTCATCTAAAACGCCGTCTAAAATTAGCCAAAAACAGAGCCACGGATAATTTAAGATAACCAATTTCCCTCACTCACCTAAGCTTTCATGTAGAATCGCTCTGACTTGCACACGATCTAATGCCGAAACTAATCCCACATAACCGAGTGTTCCACACACCCGCAGCACACTCTAGGTGTGGCCCAACGAGCACAACAAAAAATGACGCTAGTTTAAGCTCTCAATACGTTTCCCAAGTATTCTTCTTACGAATCCTTACTTTTAACTAAGTTTGCCGAATGTGCCTTTAAGAACCTCAGCTATCCTAACTAACTCCCATTTGTTTTACGTCCTGCACTTTCCATTTATAATGGGGTCGTTGTGTTCGACACTTTTTTTTACGGCCGCTTGCCCTTGATGACGCAAACACGTGCAGGAAAATTAGTTAAAGACAAACATAACATCGATGCCCTCCACTGAATTAGTACCCGCGCCCTTTGGGTTGGCCGGCGAAAGCGCTTCCGCTCACTCGGCCAACCAGGTAGGCGTCGTCGTAACATCCAAATATTATACCGAACTGCGTCTGCTATGTTGGTTTCCTTTAAGCTGTGAATGTTATTGAGCGATGTCCTTCCGATTGATGCATTAGAGCGTTAGTCACAGAATTAGGCATCTGCGCATGGAAATAAATTGCATGCACTAATAAAAAGTTTTTTTTTGAAAACCAGACCTAACCATTTGGCAATGACGGCTTGGTGTTTGAAAAAAGATTTATGCGATGCAGCGAGATACCCAATTTAAGCCGAATTGAAAAGGGCAGACGAATCCACAGGAAAGTACTGCGAGATGTAGACTAAAGAAACCAAGGAGTGAGCAAGCTCGGGAGTTGGGCCACCCGCCGCGGCGTCGAGATTGTGGAGTGGGAGGAGATTGGGAGCCCTAACCGCCCAAGGGCAGAATTTCAACCCGGGTCAAAAGCGCCACTCTAAGCATTAAAAACTCCTCGGGCGCAAATCGAATCATCGTCCGCACTGTCTGAAATTTCTCTCTGAAAATAGTTTAACCACTTCAAACCCTTTGTCTTGAGCGAGTTCTCTGTAAGTGTTACTCCTTCAAGCAAAACAGAAAACCTCACTCCGTCCGAAAAGACCGCGCTTACCGAATCAAGGGCGTGAATAAATTACTCTCCCTTTCCAGCGGATCCCGCGGTCGGAGAGCTCCGGAAGATTACGCTGATGGGGGGTGGTGGAGACCCTGCCTCAAAATCTCCATCCCCCCCCCTCCCCCCCCCCCCCCCCC
>WURS02000013.1:3678966-3693661 GCA_011762765.2 Rhinocypha anisoptera | reverse complement strand
GATTAACTGTTTACGATATTGTGAATAAGTACAATGCTTCTGAGAAGTCAGGGGAAGGTTCCACTAGCCCAGTGAGAAAATCTCATTCGAGGGAACGCATGTCACGAACGGCAGCACTCGTGGAAAGAGCTCAGGCGCTGATTTCGGGCAATCGTTGAGGAAATTGGCGTCAGTGTTGAGTGTCAGCGAGCGAACAATGCAGAGGAGGACTTACGTTACAAGTCGTACACAATAAAGATACAGTTTTGGACAGATGCTGTCCAAAACTGCCAAAACAAAGCGGGTTGCTCGTTGCAAACTGTTATTGAGTTAGTTGAAAAATGAAGCGGGCCGGGCGAATCAGATTCTTTTCTGATGAAAAGATTTTCACTGTTGACGCAAAGGTTAACCGGAAAAATGATCGCTGGCTCGCACACGACCCCGAGGATGCCGCCACATTTCTTTGAAAGAGGACAAACCATCAATAAAGAAGTGTATCTGCGTGTTTTGAACAATGTCGTGAAACCGTGGATGGTAACTGTGACCTCGGGAAGGCAATACTGTGTCTTTCAGAAGGACGGTGCACCGGCTCACACGAGCCATTTACTCCAAAACTGGCTGTCAGATAACGTGGAAATGTTCTGGACTAAGGAGTTTTGGCCCTCGAATGGCCCGGATTTGAACCCCCTTGATTATTACGTTTGGACGATAGTCGAAAGGATTACTAACAAGACGAGACACCCTAATGTCGCATCCCTACGCAACGCTATCGAAACAGCATTTAGAAATATGGACAGCGAGGTTTTAAAGAGAGCGGGCGAGTGCTTCAGACGGTGGATGGAGGCGGTCATTGCAGCTGGAGGAGCTTATATTGAGTAATTTTACTCTTGACTGGTGCCACAATTTCTACGTAAAAGAATTTCGTGTTTCATTTATATATTGTGTGAATAAATTTGCTTTTAAGAAAAAATTTTAATTTGTCCGAATTTAAGTGCCGCACCCTGTACTGTAACCTCTATAATGTCCTCTTTTCAAGTACTTGGTCTACCACATCTTATGATGACTCCCATACACTCATGCTCACACAGTAAATCTACACTTATGAGCCACCTAACATTGTCTGACAGGCGGTGAGAACACTAATATTTGTAAATTAAATCTCCTAGAGGCCCTTAGGTTTTAGTAATAATATAATCTATTTTATAAGCAGTCATTTTCATATACTGTCTGTGGAAAAAAAGAATTCATAAATTGCTAGCTAGGACATCTATCTCTCTTACATTTTTCATGCGGTCAGACCACCCTATAAAGGTTTGACTATACTTAGAAGGAATATTTTGTTTTTACACAAAAAAGATCTTTATTTCAAAACCAGTGTTTCAACTATATGGTCATCGTCAGTATAGTTCTAACCCAAGTTGCGAAATAAAGTTCTTTTATGTGGAAAAACAAAGATTTCCTTCCATGTTTGAAATGGTTCCACAAAGTGATGCCAGAGTCAATGAAGTTCAGGTTAGACTATGAATAATTGACTGAACTAAACTAACAAATTACGTATTTAAATTTTCTCTAGGTTTTAAAAAAATATTACTTCAGCAATAAGTTTTCTTCACTCTAATGAATCACAACTGAGTTCCACAGAACAGTGATCCAGATTTGGAAAAAGTCAGACAAAAGTCAAGCTTTTCAACTATTTTGAATTTTTAAAAAATGCATTACTAATGTTGTAGAAGGTCTGGAGCATCATGAAAAACACTTAGTTTAGCATTAAATCTATTATTAATTACAGTGAATTGCCTCAAAGTCACATTAAAATGAATGAAAATATAGTTCTAAAATTTTTTCAAAAAATACATAATTTCAATCTTTTATTAACTGGAATGAGTACTGAAAATTGGCTAAAATACTATGTTCAACAGTAACATGATTTCTTTCTACAAAAAATATGTTACCATCTTTTCATCATTAACCTGTTCTTTCTAGGATGGAAGCCTGACTTTAAAGAAATTTCATATATACATTGGATCTTAAAAAATGATTTCCAAAGTGCCTCTGAGATTTTTATACGAGGTGTAGTGTAGAGTATTAGGTAGATGGCAACGTAGAAGTCATCAGCCTATACAAGTCTAAATGCGTTTAAGAAGGATCTATATGACACTATCACGTGAGTAACGACATGTTAGTGAAGAATACGAACACAGAAACCCTGTCCGCTTAGAAGAAATTTCAAGAATTTTTAGATGAAATTAAAAAAATTTTTATGAAGATGACCACATAATCCATGGCTGGTGATATTTTCCCCAAAATAAAGAAATAACCTTTTTACTGCACATGTGTAAAACAGCGTGGAAAATGAGGATATCAAAGGGGAAAAAGGTTTAGGAAGGTGAGGGATGTTTTATTGCCTTAAAAGGAATCCCACCCAAATTTATGGTGATCGTGATGCCTTTGTATATCGTCATGGATTCCCTAGATGGGTGCTCCGTGAAATACCTTTCTTCCCTTCTTCTATCCCCTGGTTAAAGCACTGATTAGGGATGGTCTTCATTAATTTCTTCGTTTGCTTCCATGCAAAAACACATCATTGTGAGCTACCTTACCAAAAATAGTTTTTCTTTACTGAGGTGGCTTTTTAGTTGATATTTATGTAGTTCATAGTTTCACTAAATTTTGTGACTATTTGGTTTACTAGTGCTTTTCCATCACCGCTCAGAGGAATTAATGGAAGTTAGTTCTTATTTCTGTTTTCATTTTATCTTTGCTCAAAGACAGATACAATATTAACCTTCTCTTAATGATAAGGAGATGACAATTATCCACACGAAGAAGATATAGATGAATTCTACCACATCACATCTGAACTATGCAATTTGTTCACTAACCTCCCTGCTAACTGTTAAATTTCTCAAAATTTCCTATGAAATATTTTTAATTAAAATAAGGTTCTACTCTATTAATAGCATGCCCATTGCTATTCTTTTTTTCAACCCCAATTATAAAGCATAATTGAAAATCACTCAAAGGGAACTTCATGAAAAGATTCAGCAGAAGAAATGATAACTATTAGGCATCGTAAAATCACTTAATTAAATACTTAGTGGGGCCCTAAATACAGAAATTAGACTTTAGTTCATATTTTTCAGAATTCAGACCAATGTGCTCTGTAACACTCTTGGTCTTGCTGTAGCAATTTTTAATGAATTGTGGTGCCCTGTGCTGAACCTTCCTGATTCCATGAATTAGGTCCTTTTCAGATGGATTCCATACACTAACACTCAATTTCCAACTGGGATCTCCTGAGAGATCAATAGCAACTCTCTATAACCCTTAAATGATTCCTACCAACAATGGATCTGATGAAACGATTTTTTATTTACATGTTAAAATTTTTTTCATATGCTAGAACCTCATGACAAATTAGTTGACAATATGACAGGTTAGTTAGTAAGAAATAGTTAGTCCAAAGTACTTGACCAAATCAACCACTTTTAATTTGTTACCACTGAGTCAATATAGGTGGTCTCAACAGGGTTCCTTTCTCTTTAAGAATTGAATATTGGAGGATTTATTATAATTAAGCTCTAATTTCCATTTGTTACACCATTTAGAAATGTTTTCCAAATCCTTTTTACAGCAAGTCTTCTATAAAAGACCCCTCTCTGTGGATACTGATATCATTGTCAAACATCCTAATCTTAGGAGTTAATTACAAAATTCAAATCAATAATATAAATCAAAAGAAGTAGGGGTTCTATAACTCTTCCTTGTGGAATACCAGAGATCATGGTGACACTACTGGAATTAATGCAAACCAAAACTTATCCCACTTTACATTTGAAACGTAAGCCCTTAACCAAATTAACAACATTTTCATTAATCCCTGACATTTCCCATTTGTGTATGAGCACATTGTAGGGGACCATGTTCAATAACTTTTTAAAATTCAAGAATAACATCAACTTGTTCATATGTTTTTCCTGATACCAGTAGGCTATGGGTAAAAAAATCTATTTGAGTTTTGCACAAATGTGATTTCTTAAATCCAGATGATTGCTGATTATAAAATTTTTGCTATTGAGATATGACATGTTTGCACTTACTGTGATCAAACTAAGTGTTTATATAACTTACACAAAAGTGATGTAAAAGAAATGGGTCTACAGTTATTTGGATCCTCCTAATCACTCCTCTGAAAATTTTCTCTATTATCAGCCCTCTAAAAGTTTCCCTATTATCCAGTCCTGTAGAACTTTTCTCAATAAATTAAATGTTTTGTCTCAATGGGCATTTCGATATTTCGAGGTAAATTTTAAATCTTGAGGTCAAAGGGAAGCACCATGGGCACAGACAGCAAGTTGTAGTGGAATTGCAGTAAGGGTAATAATTTTTAGTGGAAGAGCTGTAATAAACCAACAACACGTAAGAAAAACATTTAACACTTAATAAGCCACCTAATTTAAGATGAAAAAACAAAAATTGATATTTTCATATATTACTTATTATTAAAAAACACTTTTAGAAGTACCTCAAAGAGCTGGAGAAACCCAATGCTTATGGACTACATACATAGGAGTAGGGAAACTAATAGAATGGATATGGAGGTATGACCGCTTAGTAAAAACTATACTGTAATGGATCCTAGGAAAGAAAGAATCTTAGAGACAGGCAAAGGATGGTATAAAACAATCTTCAGTTACGCAAATTGATGATGATAAAAAAAACAATAATCACTTTTAGTCAGTCAACTAATTTTTGGAGGTTAATTTGGAATTGGGATATAATTACATAACTCAATCATTAAACACAATTAGGCAATGGGGCATTAATTATTTATACAAGAGCCATTACATTGGCCAGCAATGCTATTTGTTTTTAATAAAAGAGCTGAGATAGAAGCTTGTCATTAAAGATACTATACAAATCAAATAAAGTGATTCCTAATTATTATTACTATAATAACATAATTGATACAATGCATGTAAGTTTTTTGCTGAGGTATCATTATAGCTTTTAGTTCAAAAGCTGAGACTGAAAAAATAGCCAATACAAATTTATGGAGACAATAATTACACTTCTACTTTTAATATGCTCAACTTCATTACTATAAATTTGAGTATTACTTCAAAACTCAATTCTCCTACTTTATGGAGAGTATTTTATGAATCAACCATTATTTTATAATGAGTGTATTGGTATCCTTCCTTTTTGACCTTTAAATTTACATTTTATTGGCACCCCCATTTTCAAACGTCTTTTCAAGTGAAAGAATTTTTTTACACTACAGTTTTCCATGAATTTACATAATTCTAAGTAATTTTATAGTTAAGTGTGCCTACAAAAAATATAACTACGTAGTTTGGTCTCCTTTTGCTCCAAAACAGAAAAATACATTATTTCATTAGTTTTCAGCTAATCAAATAGTGCTATGGACCATTGGCTGTCACTATGGGCCTTGGCTCAATAAAAGCTTAGCTTCGTGTCAAAGGGTCTACCCCACTTCCTGCCAAATGGATGTCTATTATTGGGAGAGAGATCTTAACATAAAATACAACATAATACAGTTCATGTTCTGGACAAATCTACTAAGTTCAAATTTAAAAAGTTAGCAATGTGATGATTTCAGTAAAATTCTGCGAGAAACATAATATTAGGTCCAACACCACAGAAAAATGTAGATGTACCCTACAGTCTACAGAAAAGATGTCTGGAATTTAAGATTCTGGAATTCCTTCCATTTTATTTGCAAGGAAGTGTATTTCATACCTTAAAGCAGTTTTTACAAAAATGAGTTTTGGAAAATTACATTCATTATTTCAGTTAATCAAATTTAATTACAGTATTTCAAATAGTAATGAAAACGTACCAAAATAAAAATAAAAAAGAAAGTAATTCAATTTAAAATGGCCAAAAACCAATATCCCGGATTTACATCAAAATACAAGTAGCCCTTGTTGTGTTGCTGGTATTTTTTACAACACCTATTGTAATGAGAGGAAAAAACACCACTTTTCAACAGAAAAATAAAACTTTATTGCACGGAGTACGTTTCAGCTCACAGAGCTATCATCAGGTACATTGAGTGAGTGAGCTGAAACATACGTCGTACAATAAAGTTTTATTTTTCTGTGGAAAAGTGCTGTTTTTTACTCTCAGTATGAATCACTTCCACCACATCACGCCTGATTCGGTGAAAATTACCTATTGTAATTTTAAAGATATAAAGTCAAGCAGTGCATTACAAATTACTACAATATACTTCAGAACCTGATTAACTTTGGCATCTTTTTAAAATTCCTAATTTCAATTTAAAAAGAATTAAATAATTAATTGATTTAAAAGTTGAATTAAATTGATAAATAAATTATCGATACTCCAATTGTCTTTAGAAACTTGCTTTAACTTAACCACAATATCTAAAGTGAATTTGAAAAGAAATTTCACAAAGAAATTTTTACGTACACCCTTATTAGCATGAACAGTATTTTTTTTCGAAATTAGAGAATATGGCTTTGGAAAAAAATTATCACAGAAATGAGGAACCCTAACGATCTCACCAGTCATTTATTCTCCTAAAAATTATACCTTATAGCCCACGACATTATAGCAAATTTTTCTGGGTGTTTGATGTCATCCAAATAAAACCAATCAAGTTATGCATTTGCATTGCACTGCCAAATGGCTCAGTGTTTCTTCTAAACAAAACATATTAAATTATTAAATAATATGCCTTACCTCCAAATCACTGCCAGTGTTGGAACACATAGCAGATTCATCTGGTGGGCATGCCTCCACTGGACTTGCATTCCCATGGCAAAGAGAATGTGATAAATGGTCATCTTCATTCGTCCCTCTTAAATTTCGGCGAGATCCTCCCCTCAGAGAAACAGCTGTGATTCTTCGACCGTCATCTTCGCTACATCCTCCTCCACCTCCTCCAACCCCACCCACTTCTTCAACACTCCCTCCTGGTTCTTCTCCACCCATATTAACAATGGCATTGCCTTCAGCGGGTTCGTGAGAAGACAAAGCCACACAGAGAGCTATAAAAGGAACAGCATATTAGAACTTAGGAAAGGAAATTCAAGGAAAAGAGACCACGTACATATTTTAAAATGAGTGTCATTTAAATTATATTATTATTTAAAAATGAAACACTTTTAAAGTAATAAAAAAACGATCTTAAAAATATCACCAGTGCACATAGAAATAATGAGCTACAATAATTATGACTTACTCTTGTCTACATGGGGTGGGCTTTGTTTAACATCAATGTTGGTATCCGAGTTAAGCCGTTTTTCATCCACTTCCATAACCATTCCGCTGAAAATAAAGGAAAATCACATCAATACTTTCACTATATACAAGGAAGAAAATAATTATCAGTACATCAAATAATACCTACTGGAATGGAGGTAATATTTTTTTAAAGTTCACAACAACAAAACTCCCAAATGAACACAATGATTTAATGACGTCTTTACATCTTCTTGTGTTAACAATACATCATATATATTAAAAGCAGGGAGGACAGGATGCAACAAATTAATCCAAAACTGTAGTTTTAACAAAACTTTGTCCAATGACAGGAGTGTAACTTAAGTACTAAAACAAAGGAACTATGACGAGATAACACTATATAAACTTAACAGGTGACAGACCGTGGTATACGATCAAGACTGAAGAATAAAAACATTACTCAGTGGTGTAGTTCCAAAGAAGTAATAATTCTGCTTTAAAATTGAAAGAAAATGCGGGAATTCAATATCATTGAAGGAGGTGAAAATTGCGACGCATAAGTGGCTGATGAATAAAAATGCGGCTAACATGAATATGCACTATATGTTCAGCATAAAATTAAATTACAGTTGAGTATGTAGTGGCTTTATGGCAAAATGTATTGGTAAATAGGCACTGATGGAAATTTAAAGTTAAATGGCGTTTGTTAATTCCGTTCTTCGTAATGTAAGCATACTCACATCAATCAACAATTCATCCCATATCTTTAACACGCTCCAAGTGGAACATCCATAAAATGGAAAATTTCACTGCTGGTCCAAATAGCTGTACAACCTGTGCGTTCATCAAGTATATCAGTGATCACTTACAATAAATGTTATGCCCGACGACAGAACGATAGCATTAACCGCCATGTTAGATACGTGCATACGAACTAGCGCCGCGATGCAGCATATCAACGCATTCGAAGAAGAAAAATGAAGCGCTATATTTAAAATAATGCCTATAAGAGACTATAATTTGCAGGATAAATTACATTTTACATATAATATATGAAAAATTATAAACAGAGGAGAATAATATGAATTAAAGTTAAAATTAGCCTGCGTTCAATTAAAATTCTGCTGACACAAAATAATATTTCTTCGGATCTTATGTGAAGTGGTTAAAAGTAATTGAACATCTATATATAAAATATTTTCATATAATATTTTTCGAGAATTCATTCCCTAATTTCAATACACTAGGTCAACACCTAGTTATTAGATGTTGCCAACACCTATGTTAGATAATTATTATAAGCGTATCCATTGTAGTAATCTAACTTTACATATATAATCACTGTCTGTCTTTTCTTTATAAAAGGTTGTATTCAATATTAATTCTTCATTATTTTCAATCTTCTCCACTTCATTATGATAATATAATGCTTGAATTATACTAGAGAAAAAGACAATCTTTTTAAGTAAATACAACAGACGTCTAAAATGTATTTTTCTGAGTTGTAATAAATCCGTGGCCTATTGCAATAAAGAACTCACATCTACTCTCGCCTTCCATGTAACGGGAAAGTTATTATAGTGAGTTCATTCAACAACTCGGAGAGCTGTTTGGGATTTCATAAACATTATTAGAGCTGTATAGTCGTAGTTACAGCCAAATTTTTATATTCTGCCTGGTTCACTTTAAATGCAAAGTTCCAAGACCTGTAGAAAATACTATTTCTTCCTTGATATATTGGAAAAGTTTTTAAAGTAAATACATTTCAACATATTATGCTTTTCAAAATGGATATTCGTTTGAGCTCGAAAGAATATCCAAGGCTGTGCATAAACATCATTAATGTTATTTGGACGTCTACAGGAATCTTGACAGCATGACCGAATCAAATCGAACCCGTGTCTCGAATCATAACCATCATCATTAATATTATTATTCTGAATTAATATAATTGAGAGTTCGAGGGCCTCAAACTATCAAACCATGGAATCTTCAAGTTCACATGCTATCGTGTTTCGATTCCACCTCCATTGATTTCTTCGCCATGAAAATAGTAATTTAAACAATCCTGTTACAATTGACGACTATAATAGAATGAATCATATTCCATTATATGTTTTCTTCATAAAATTCGTCAACACAGTGCATGTAACTGTAACCATTTCGTAACATTTATGCAAGCCGACGCATTTACACCAAAATTGCGCTTACCATTTTATTGTTTTCGTCAAGAACCTGAAACACGCAACGACGCACGCGCCAGAATGAACTTTTTTTTTAAGGAACGACAGAGGCATCTACTGGCGACCTTTATGACCTTCCATAGCGATTAGCCGGAAAGGTTCAGCAGAATGGTTCCCTCACTACGTATTGCAAGTATTTCAGGAGGTTTGCTGAAATGCAACCAAGGCACGATTACTGCAGCCGTATCGAGGGCAGGGTGAGTTATCTTATGATTTACTTTCACAGTTAATCAACATGTACTTTCCTCGTTCAAAAGGGCTATATTTAAGTATCGTGCTGCCATGTTAAAAATATCTGGGATAACCCTCTCTATATTTGCGATAAAACGTACCGTTAACTTGCTGTCATGATAAGTAACCGCATTCACATAGGAAACACAGTAAAAGTAAGCAATGGGATGAGAAAAGTACCTTAAGTAAGTGTCACTTTTTGGCAACTTGTAGAAGTATTTCGATCAGGTCGAAAAGTCAGTTTTTGTTCTAGAATAACCCTTGATTGCTATGGACTTTATCCAAAATTTAAGTTTCATCCTAACCTAAAGCCTGATGTGCATCTAATACTCTTAAAAAATATCGGGTATCCAGCTTGTTATATCTTGATGTAATTTTCCTTTTATGCCTTTAAATGTGGTTCTAAATGCATATAGTAATTAAAGAAGTACTTTTAAGTCAAAACACTGTTGTATTGTTTTCGCTATAAAATGCAATGCTTATATTGAAAATTGTAGTCGAATAACAGTCAATCCAAATCATTTACTAAATATAAATTTGCCTAAATATTAGGTCATGGTGGTCCCATGTGGAAATGGGCCCGCCAGATGCCATTCTAGGAGTTACAGAGGCATTTAAAAAGGATACAAACCCCAAAAAAATAAACCTTGGTGTCGGAGCTTACCGTGATGATAATGGAAAACCATTTGTACTCCCGAGTGTTCGCAAGGTAAATTGAAATTTGGAAGGGGAACAACAGTTTGAGGTAACACAATCGGCATGTTGATGTAAAGTTTTTACTCATGACTGTTACCTCGCTTTATTTTATTTTTAGGCAGAACAGAAGATAGCAGATAAGAAGCTTGACAAAGAATATGCTCCAATTTCTGGATCTTCAGATTTCTGTAAGCTCAGCATCGGTTTAGCCTTAGGGGATGACAGCGAGCATATAAAGAATGGCTTGGTAAGTCTGAGTGATATATGTAAATGTGATATATAACCTTGTATTCTCCCTCCTAAATGCACTTATTATAATTTTTTTTCATCGACTCAAACATAAATCCCTAGAATGAACTCTGCTCTCTGTACCTTTAGACAATTGGTTAAAATACTCCACACTCAGTACTACTTTAATATTTCGGTGGGACCTCCACACAGAAGAACCCACCAACCAGTCGAAACATATATAAAGGATAGGAAGTAAAGGAATGGCTATAAACAAATGATGATGAGAGATTGAAAACTTCAATAAACAATAGATTTCGTGACTCATGAATTTTTTAAAATTTGCTATTCGCTTGTTCCCTCCTACTCATCATACATGTTTTAATCCTTTCAAGTGTTCTTATTCCCTCCCGAAATTCCTATCTCTGTGTTCTTATGTGTGGGCTCTTTTTGTTGGCTGAAGTTTCTCTTGTAGAATACAGGTGACATCTTTTCCCCTTAATGCTACAGTGATGATTGTCATATCACAAATGTACTATGATATCAGTTTATTTGGATTCATCATTGGCATTGACCTGGCAGATTTAAATGCAAGAATCAATTTTCTTAGAAGAACTCTAGTGTAATTTTATATTGCTTCTCTGTTAATGAGTGCTTGAGATTGGAGTATTTAGGGTTTTTAAATACCCCTTTTCCAGTCTTCTGACTTGTGTCATGTGGATCCTATCATATTTAAGTAAACTGTCATTGTCTATGTACTGTTTCCTGAAATTTTATGGGTATATTCTGATATTAAATCAGAAAGACCTATAAAGCCATACAGCTGACAGATACTATTTATTTTATTATGCAATGACATCATGTGATTTTAAGTACATTGTAATCACAATTGTGTTACTTTTTTTTATATAGTATACCTACTCAATCAGTATTTTGTGACTAACATGCTCAATGTCCTTTTCATTTTTAAACTTTCTAAATCTTTGTAAAAATTGCTATAATGTGACAAGTGATCACTCGTCATGTCTAATGATCACAAAAATTATTCTAATTACAGACAGCCACAACACAAACCATATCTGGAACTGGAGCTTTACGTGTTGGAGCTGCCTTCCTAAATGCATTTTTTAAAGGCCCCAAGGACGTATATTTGCCAACTCCGACATGGGGAAATCATATACCTATTATGAAACACTCAGGACTTGGGGTCAAAACATACCGTTATTATGATCCAAAGACTTGCGGATTTGACTTTCAAGGAGCCCTTCAAGACTTGGCTGTAATATTTATTTCCTTATTATATTGAAAAAACTTTTCATTTGGTAAGAAAAATTTTTATTTGTTTTAAATCTTTAAATTTTGTTCCATATTTTGATTTCAGAAAATACCTGAGGGGTCAGTTGTATTATTGCATGCCTGTGCTCACAATCCAACAGGGGTTGATCCCAAACCAGAGCAATGGGCTGAGATTTCTAAAGTGGTTAGAGATAAAAAGCTCTTTCCATTTTTTGACATGGCTTACCAAGGTTTTGCCTCAGGTAAGTAGAACTAACAATTTAAAAAAATAAAAGAATTGAGTTACTCGTTTGTCTTTATATGTGACATAAGAACTTTTCTTTTTATAGTATAAGACTGAAAAATCAGGTTAGGAAGTATAATTCATTTTAGTGTTTCGATGGCAGCCTCTTTCACCTATATATTTCAGTCATCTAATAAAAATAGATTTCAATATAATTTGTTTCAAGTGTACTTGATTTGATAAAGACAATAAGACGTTAAACTAAATGGTCGAATTCTGCCATTTGATTAACTGTAGAGGATATTATGAATTATTAGCTAAGAATGGACTTTCCTGAAATCATGTTTTTTTATTGACAACGATTTTAATGGGATTACGTAATCAGTATGATTGAGGGATATAGTTCTTTTACATGGGAGACTTGAAATATTTCCAAAAATAATCTGCAGCATCACGCGGTGCATTAAAGTTGTAAGGTTTCCAATTTTTTTTCTCCGGACTGGAAACAGATAGAAACATACAGATTGTTTTAAAATGAGCAGGCACTCTTTGTCAATGCGTGACAGAGATGGCAGCACTGCATGAGAGACAAAACCTCTAGTGGCAGCCGAGAGAATGAGAACTGTTTTCAATATTTAAAATGGCGACGTTTTTGTTCGATGACCAGGGTGTAATCATTCATGGTGTGACACTGATTGAAATTCATCGCCAGTTGAAGGAGACATGTGGTGATGGAGTCATGGATGTGTTAAAAGTGCGTTCATGGGTGCGACAGTTTAAAGAAGGCAGAACATCATGTGACAACGAATCAAAACAATCTCGGCCTCGCACACCGACAAGTCACAGCGATTTTCCAGTGGTCAAAACAAGACTCCTAAAGAAGTCTTCACCACGGTCATAGAATCATGGTGTCAAGGTTGCAAAAAATGTGAACAGCTGCAGGGATATTACGCCGAGAAGTAACACAAGTTTCATTGTTTTTAAGGTGAATAATTAGTTAGGGAAAAAAATCGGAGGCCTTATAACTTGAATGCACCTCGTAGTTTTACCACCCATTTGTGTAGAATGTTTTCATAAAATTTTTTTAAAATGTGTAGAAGTGATTCGAATTTACTGAAATTGACAGCAACTAGTCAGGCCAGGTTCATTTATATATTATTTGATTTCAGTATGTATTGAGATAATCCTGTAAATTAAATTTTGTGTAACTTTATGCTTGACACTTGTTTTTTATGATGTTATTCCAGGTAGTGTTGATAAAGATGCAGCAGCTGTGAGATTATTTTTGAAGGATGGCCATGAAATTGCTCTCTGTCAGTCTTATGCCAAAAACATGGGTCTTTACGGTAGGTTTTTATATACGCTCTTGACTTTTGGAATTCTTGTTAGTGCTTTGTTTTGTCATTACTTAGGCGTTCTATATCCTTAAATGGATATATGTCTGCTTGTAATGGTAATCTAACTACTGTAATGACTCCCCATGTGTCTAGCAATCACATCCTCAACATTTTAAGTGGGGAAATTAATTTTTATTTAATTTTCCTATAGGAGGGAATTGTCAAAATGTTGTTTATCTTTTCTTGTTATTATTTTAAATATATAATACCATTTGAAGTTTTAATTTAGGATTTTTTATTATTATCCAAAATTTATAGTTATTATGATTTACTACATTAAAAACTTTGACTTCTGGTTATTTATCTTAAATATAAATATTTTCCTAAATGTTAAAATGCATTTGGTTGTATTTGTAGTTTACGAGAAAGCCTTAAAAAAGAGGTAAATTATTGTATCATAATAGTAATGTCCTGCACGCACTGCTGCGTAACACAGGGGAAAACATGTCCAATTGTTCTGGCTGCTCTGGAAAAATTATCTACCCGAGCATAGAAGTATATTTGTTTACAAAGCTTCACATCATCTAGAGATGTTTAAAATTTTGTAAAGTTTTTTTTTTAATGAATGCTACATTAGATCCTGCATCATTCCCTGTGAAATCTCACTCTTTCTTTTCCCAGTACAACCCATTCTGCCCATTTCCGAAAGCTTGATGTGTTCTATCATACCTTCCTCTTCTGACCTGTCATCTGAGGAAGGCTGTGCTTGATGTTTTCTGAAACTTAACTGCATTCATATATTAGGACCACTCTCCTCATGAATCCTCCTCAGAACTCTCACTACCATCTTCCAGCAATTCCCTTATATTTGCTGCAATCACAGTTTCATTTTCACATTTTAGCAATGTTATCAAAAGCCTAAATTTTTTTCTACTGAGGATTTGACTAATTAATATCAGAGGATTTGAATAATAAATATATTAGGACAAAATCTTTCAGAGTTTCGTTATAACTCAAAGACCAAAGGCTAGCTTTAAAAACTGTACACGGTATTCACAACTGCAAACCAGAAGTGAAAAAAAAATAAGACTCACATGAAGGATGGATGGTTGTCAAGGGTTCTATATTTGATTACCTACCCTAAAAAGTTCTATGGATATCAAGGGTAGATTAGCTCAGGCTAAGAAGGCATTCGTGGCGAAGAGGCAACTACTAAGCTCAAGAAA
>WURS02000013.1:3662208-3678866 GCA_011762765.2 Rhinocypha anisoptera | reverse complement strand
CAATATTTTATGCTGATGACACCAATGTTATTGTTTCAGGCCCATCAGTGGACATTTTATCACTTAGGGCAACCAGCCTAACTTCAATTCTTCAGAAATGGTGCCATAGTAATTTTCTTAAACTTAATGTTAACAAATCTGGTCTCATTTACTTTGCAAATAAAAATAAAACTCCTGCTGAAATATCAGTTGATATAGAGGATAAATCTCTACCACAAATTACTTCCACAAAATTCCTATGAGTTACACTAAGTAGAAATCTATCTTTGGAAGAACATATATTTCAACTCAGGAGCAAGCTTAGCTCAACATGCTTCCTCATAAGAAGCATAAAAGTCTGTGAACACTGATGCGTTGTTGACAATCTATTATGGTGATTTATATTCCCGAATCATATTTAGCATCTTGCTGTGGGGTTCTTCTCCTTATGCCAATGCAATTTTTTAATTTCAAAAACGGGTTGTTCGGCTGATGTGTAATGCTCCCTGTGATGCACATTGTCTGCCTCTTTTTAATAGACTACATTTAATACCAATCCCATGCTTAAGTATTTATGTAATTTGCATGTATATTAAAAATGGTATCTTTCAGTTTTTGACTAATGACAGATACCACAGCCACAATACTAGAACATGCAAAAATATTCATCAGAATTTCATAAAGACACGTAATACTGCACATGGCCCCAACGCTAGGGGGTTAACTATATTTAACAGGTTACCATCCGTAATCAAGTTTGAAAAAAAAGTATCCATATTTAAGAAAAAGCTGTTAAAGTTTCTTCATTGCAACCTATTTTACTCTGCAAATGATTTTATGAATTCGTAGTTTTGTACAAGCCTGTGTGTTTCAGTTATATATGTATGTATCATCTTTGTATCCTTACATGACGTGTCCTATATTTGTAATTCTATCAAATCCTTGGACAAATGAAAGTAATATTATTATTATTTTATTATGAGAATGCACAGGACAACTTACTCGTCCAGTATAGTGGATGAATATACATACTATCCAGGTGTTAGATTAATAAATATTCTTGTTTTCTATCATTATGCAAAAATGCATTTGCAGACAGCAGAGGCATCTGATACCATTGGTATTAAATGATACCATTACATTAAATGATAGTCTTACCTAAGAAAACATTAATGAGCAGAGTAGAGAGGGAAACTATTATCTTTCTCATATTCTAAATGACGAATTATGAGGCAATAATGTGATCAAGATTGTTGAGCCTCTGGCCGCGGAAGCCCCGGTTCGAATTCCAGTAACTTCCTTTTGATTCTGTATCGCCTCAGCAAGCAAGCCGGGATATGGTTTGATATATGGCACCCAATCTTTCAGGATATGGCGAGTTTAGTATTTCCCTTCACTGCCGCTAAGATGTGTAAGAACACCCGAAACACAACTTGGTTAACTGAAGGTTTCCTGAGGCATGGCAAGTTCCCTATGTCAATAGTTAAAACTCTCGACCGGATGAGCCACCAGGCCAACCATGCCATAAATGAACGCAGCGTGAATTTCTAGAACAAGGTGACAGAAAATCATCAAGCTCGGTCGAAAGTGGGAGAGTTCAAAGGCATGCTTCGGCATCATTCTGTGTTAAGTTGTTATCGCGAATAAACCTGCTTTGTTTACACAAGTGGGTATTCATTCCGTGGTCGACCCACTACGATACTAATTTGCCACTAAACCCTTTCAGTTTGTAGCTAAGCTGCAGTGTTCACCCTCTAACACACTGAGTCTGTAGACTACCGTTTGTCAATTCAAATTCCCCGTATAACTTCACATTTTAGCAATATTTGGGGAAAGAGTTTCGCAGCTGATGCCACGAGTGAGGAGAAACTGCTGCTTCTCAATACCCTGAATGTCATTGGATGCAAAAGGCAGTGGTATAAAAGGTTAATGTTTTATGATGTCCGGTAAGCGAGCAGAAGTGGAGCTAAAAAAGGATAGGATGTCTGATAAAATTACGGCTAGTAATAAGTATGCACTGCTATAGGATTTATCCTACGACAAAGTACAGCAATTTTTAGGACATCAAAAATCAATTTCGAATCGACAAACTGCATTATATTAATTACCTCCTGCTGGATGATGAAAAACTGCCAACTCGAGACAGATATCTGGATTGAAATATTACATGACAGCCTTGGTATCAAATTACTTTCACAGAAATGTTATTGATACTTAACAGGCAAACAAATGACTCCTAGTAGTAGTAGTAGTATTTTTGTTTATAGGGTGCTTCGATGGCAACGGTCATTTCGCACCTCTTTATCTCTTAGAAAAACCCATATGAACAAACACAACATCCATGCCCTGGGCGGGATTCGAACCCGCGACCTTTGGGTTAGCTGGCGAGCATGCTACCCACCAGGCTAACCCGGACGGCGATTTAAATGCGTAAGTTATGAACGAGGAAATAACTGAGAGTACTTCTCTCCTATTTAATCCTCCACCGCTCTTTTCTTCTATTGCCTCCTGCGTTTCTGGGAATCGATTTCGCGTGTCAGCTTCTGTTACACATTGGTTTGGTGCAGTGCCACTCACAAAATGTACGTGGATCTGCCGAATGACTCCGCAACGTGACATTCGTTTGTTACTCCTTCCGCGACTCCGAGAAATATGCCCCGAGAAAATTCTTAATTTGGTGCCGCTCGGACGGGACCTCGAGTGCTCCGCCGAATTTAGAGTGGGCTGCTGTCGGTGCTGGGCTTATTGCCGTCGTTGATCCTCTCTCAGACAGTCCCTCAGCTATTGACCCCAATCGCCTACACATTCTAATTGGTGCAAATGACTCCAGATGCCGCGTGAATCTCGTGACTAATGTGACCACCTCTGGTGCGACTGCCAATGAAGCGTATTTCGAAGACACATAGGGAAGAATGCAATTGAACTTTACCCATGCCCGTTCAGATATAATTATCTGTCTTATATGATTGGAGTAATGACTGAACGGTCAATGCGGGTACTCTTCAGTGTTGAGAAAAATATTCATAAAAATTTTTATAGTAAGGCAATCTATCCTCTGAATCATCAGCAGTGTTTGATCCCTGAACATTGGCCCCGCCTGAAATCTTCGCATTAATTTTCCCCCCCGAGCTTCATAATATCTCCGTATTTTAACCGATAAACTTTACTCTTTGTTTATGTTGAAGATTGAGACATTGATTTTTGACGCGTTCGTCGGATGGTTCGGAAGGAGTACCAAAAACGTTAGCGAGGGGTGATACACGCTCTCTTCCGAAACGCTGGCTTAAAGCGAAACGAACGGAAGGAGTCTTATTGTAAAAATATTCACTATCTCAGAAGGCTGTGGCAGTATGACGCCCGAGTTGCAAAGTTTTATGTCCCACAATTTCAGAGAAATATATTGCGGTGCATTACTTTTTACACTCTTCCAGTAAGTACGTACATGCAAGGGAATTTAGCCATGATATAACTCCGGGAGGAACGTCGGTGGAGTGGGGGACCTCTTCAGCTAAGAGACGGAGAACGAGGGAAAACCAAACTTAGCGAGGGTGACACTATGAGTTTAATTTGAGGAAAACTGAAAATTACGGCGACTGAGTCTGCGTCTCGTACCTTAATTGAGAATTTAGTGAATTAGAAGTCAAGCATCTTCGCTTACGCGCGTAAATAATAATTCGACTTTTCTCGTGGGGAGTGAAGCCATCCCCGTTTCTTCACAATTATTTCATCGTATTTATCCTCCCCCTCATCTCTCTTATCCTCGTCTCGCCGATTTCATCACGTTTTGTCATCTCGCGGGAGGCGGTTTCGCGGCGCTAGACAACAAGTCAGTGGTCTTATCGATAAAGCATCGGTCAAGGAGAGCCGGGGGAATAACTCGTGCACGGAGATTATGCTATTTTGATTTCACTGAAATCGAACTATGCCTTTATCGGATGACGAACAGACAATAGCAACCTGTGAAAACTTCAAGGAGATGACAGTTTTCATTCAATGCATGTTGGATGGCCAAAAGAGAAAGGAAATTATTCTCATTCGCCATCAACATGAATTTCATCCCACTACACGATTATGTAGATATTTTTATTTGGAACGCAATCAAGCATTATTTTGTTAGATCAAGAAATCCATTATGATCGGAAGTAACAGTGGAGTTTCCAGGGTGACTACCTTAGACATATAAAACTATTTTGACCAATTTAAAGCCGAAAGAATTACATTGTCTCGGGAAAATTGCTATAGAGTGACTACACCCGTACATCCGATTTACTAGATGCATACAAATTAATTTTAATGGGAAGGATACTAAAGTAGGTTAGAAATACAATCGGTCGTCCAGGACAGATATTTTTGGTAGAATGTAAAAAGCCATAGTCAACAGCCGTAACATTTAAATTTCGAGACTAAATCTTCCTACATAGCCTGGCAGAGTTTAAAATAATTTTCGTTTGCGACTATGTGAGCTGAAAACCATTAAATATGTGATTACATTTAATTACTAAAGATATAATAACTGGTTTATGACTTGAAGAATTAAATAACTAAGGTTAGTGGCCATGGACGCAAATCATAGGCAGGTTGAATAAATGTATGGGCCTAGTAAGCGAAAGAATTGTTTCTCAAGCATTTGAGAACTGTAAGCCACACGCTCAACATAGTCTATGCATACATTTTACAAATAAATAATGAACTCAAATGGGAAAATGGATTTTAATCTCTCAAATTGTACTCCACGAACGAATTTCATGAAAAGAATCGATAAATATTCACCAAAGGAAGGCAAACTTTTTCGTGTACAAAATAAGTCTTTTCACATAAGAATCCCTTTACACTTTAGCCCAACCAGCCACATTGCGTGTTTTGCGTGGCTCTTACTCTGCCTCTGGTTATGTAACATGCTTATCCCTGCCGGGGGATTTAATCCATGTGCCACCTAAGGTTTACCTGCGAAATTCGTATTACCTGCCTAGAGAATCACATAAAATACGTGTCACTCAGCTTCGATAGTTTCTTATATTTGCTTTCCGTGTCGGTCAGCTGTTTCTCTTGTCGTTCCCTTGTCACTTTAATATATATGGCACATAAGGAATAAATTATAACTTCGTCAATTAATCTTATGTTTTAACATTAGCCAAAATTATAATAATGAAAGAATCAGCCAGGTTTTTACGCGAGGGTAGAGATTATTTAACATACTATGGATTTATTTATTACATCATATTTTATGGCATTTTAGGGAAACGGGGTTCTTAAAACATTTGACCTGTTTTACTACTTCTGTACTGCGAAGATAAATTGACTTTTAGCCCCGCGGAAATTGTTTGTACTGATTTTGATTCTTTAAAGCCTATCGTGTCACACATCAGCAATGGAATTCTTTGAATTTTCCTTTTTGTTTCTCGAGGTGAATAAAAATGAACAGATAAACGTTTGCAACTTATTTAGAAACTCAGTAGAGTTTGCGCAGGGGGGTTGTACCCTTTATTCACTCTGACCTATTATCAGTGTTGACGAAAACGTGATATTGCAACCCAAACGCTGTATTCATCGAAAAAGGTGAAGTCACCGAAGAATAGGTAAACCACTCCGCCTACTTATCCAAAGAAGAATGTGAATTAGCTTTTGTGCCTATTCAAATTAATTATTAACACCGTGGTCATACTTCTAACGCTGTAGCACCTTTACTTCTTTCACTGGAAAGGCGGTACAACTTTCGATGCTTGCACAATGATGACCCTGCTGGATAATAATGGAAATCCATAAAGATTCGACTTATCTAAGAAATAACATTTTGGGTCAGCATCGGCACTTCATTGAGAGTTATGATCGAAGGAAAAAACGTATCGGAGAATTTTGGGAATGGGTTAAAATTGAAGTCTGTATCGGATTTGGAATTTGATTTCAGAAAATTTTGTACGCAAAACGATTTTAGCTTCCTCGTATGACTGAGGAAATTTTAGAGTTGAAATCTACTAGAGAAGCCTTTAATACTCTTCACGTAGATTGTAGAGCACAACTCCCTGATACATCCAGGAAGTGAACAAATTGTGACGGTGATCTGGATTGGGACGCGTTAGGAATCACATATGGTCACCTGTGGTCACCGGTCATTTACTCCCCATACCTCCAAACAACCTCAGTTAATTTCAGCTTTAAATCCGATTTGCTTGTTCATACCCCCACTTTATTTTCAGGGGGTAGTTACCTCCCGCTACGATCCTCCTCCCGCCTCTCGTTTGCATGAGTCCGCTAGTGGCGCGTCCTAAAGCTATATCACCCTTATTTTAAGCTTTACAAAAGGTGTAAAATTTTCCTTCATAATTTTTTGGAGATGCTGAAATGAAACGGCGAAGGTATGCATCAACATATTTCAATCCCTCCTATTCCTGGTGTTTCCGATAAAAAAACAATAAAATCATCCTTCTCAAAAACTGAAAAATCTTCCGCCACATACAGGTAACGAATTTAAAAAAAGCAAAATTTTCCCATTTTATGTTTTCCAATTATAATATTTTTATTACTTTCTCGTGTAAAAAAATGTCCCTTAAAATAAATATAATATGAATATAATTACAACATTTAAATTCCACACAACTACCTTAGTTTCAGATCAAATCCAAATGGATTCATATTAAACTTTTATCAGCCTTTATTATTTCACTCTTTTTCCCAATGTGAATAACTTTCTCAGCTTACCAAGCACCTCTTTAATTATGTAACTCCGATTCTTCCATATCCAGCTGTGCCAAATTTGTCAGAAAGGAAATAGATACTTTCGGTTTAATTTAAGTTGAAATAAGTCACAATATCAGATTATTTTTTTATCGAACCGGATATAAAAATTCATACGTCCAGTACTTGCTGCTACGTATCTATGCTATACTGCCATCTCTGTCATTGATGGGATTCAGCGCTATCGCGTCTAGCTGAGGAACTAAGCTCCTTGAGCAATAGTCTGATATATCATTTGTATGTGTTTCAACGAGAGTAAATTGAGTTCAATATCTATGATACCGTAGATGATAGTCATGTTCTTGTCGGTTATACGGGTATTTTGCGTTTATAATTTCCAAAGTTTAAAGTGATAACTGTCCCCAAGCTATTGTCAAATTGTTATGAAGTCTCGAGATGTTTTCACATGTGGGGAGTGAAGTGGTGAAAAAGTGAGTAGGCGGTGTGCTTGTATATTGATGATCGCTTCTTTATTTGAAGCTTCAAATTGTATGAAGGAGTGATTTATTTTATAGATTTCGATTTCCGATATATTGAATTTCATAAAATATGTTGTGCTGTATTAACGGTCTAATAGTGTACATAGTGCAAGTGGTTTTTTTCACCTGTGCCAACCGGAATATTTTTACCGTGACTTTTATTTTTATGAGTCAAGTATCAGAACTTGTCTCATGTGTTGTATTTAGGCCAAAAAGACGTATTTACTTGCCACAAGTACGTTTTAAAATATGTTTTGTCATCCTTTTTTTACAGTAATCATTCTTTGTAGACATGAAGCGGCCTACGGCATGGTGGGCATTCAAGTGACCCAACATGTTACCGTGGGCAAGAAAATTTGCCCAACCTCTTTGTATTATTGTACTTTGAACAGTTTATTTCGCCATTTCAAGTGAATAAATACCACCGTTTTTGGTAAGTATGATTTTTAATCAGAATGTTTTCATTCAACCTACTTAAGTTTACTGTCCCTTAATATTGATAATAAGCATCCTTTTACTGTGGGTCATTTATTGGAGTAAAACTACAGCATTTGATTGTACCAATAATATTGAAAAGTAAGAATTCATATCTCCGTCTTTTTCATTTGAGTTGTCAATATTAGTGCTTTTAAAAACCTTTTCCCATTGCTGAACATTGAAAAATTTTCCGATGTTATATGTCGCCATGTCAGTCGCTATTGGCGATGAGTAATAGGCGTGTAAATAAGGAATAATAGTCTTAAAACACATCATCTTTTATTCTTACCGCTTTTCCATTTACATTCATGGCTTAAGAGTGTCAGGTTTACATAGAGCCAAGGGTGACTTCAACTCCTTTTTGGCTTTTTAATGTTGTTACAATTTTATTGTTTACTGAAGTTTCTGATATTCGCACTAATCTGTAAATGTGGAGGTTACAACTAAGTTTTAGCTGAACTGAAATATATCAAAATGAAGTGAAACCATTACTATGTGTTCCAGAAGGGAAGTGAGTGTTATTTCCAATTAAACTGGTGTTAAAAGTTTTTCAGCCTTGTTAGTTACCTTATATTCTTTTTTTGAGTACTGCTTTTTAAAGTCTTCTTCGCCTAGAACGTACTTTTTGTTTTCGAGTTCACCAAATGATTAATCCAAGGATTGAAACTTTTTCACTTGCCAATTCAATTGGTGGCTTCTTAAATTATAATAATTGCCTAATACGTTCCCTGTTCGAGATAGTTATGTTTTAGTACAGCTGTACTGTACCAGTTTTTAGCTGGCCGCATAAAATTTAAATCAGTAAATCATTGAATGAATATTGTGGATCAGCATTTGGTAATCATAAATGATATTATTGGTGAAACTGCAGAAAGCAAGCTTTTCTTGTTTGCAAGTATTCATCTTTTTATATTTATGAAAGATTTCATACGTGGACTTTGAGCATAAATGCATTTAATAATTCTATTTGGAATCTTGCATAACTTTGAATCAAATTTTGCACCTCTGGAAAGTTGATAGTATTTAAATTGTCATGACTTGAGCTAATTATTCATTTCATCATGTATAATGGACGATAGTATTTATCTCTGGTGATGTTCTGTTCAGGTGGACTCATAACCAGTGATATGTTTGCCATGCTGTTAAGGTGCAAAACTTGTAGGGGACTTGTCATAATAATCACACAGTTATGACCCTTCTCTGGAATGCTATTTCTATTTATTTAGGGACAAATATTACTGAAATCCTTTCTTTAGTTAGTCTTTAGTTAGTTAGTAGAGTATTAAACATGAGAATGATTTATTCTGTAGGTACAAAACACAATGGGGAACAAACACAGTTGCTGTGCTTATGCCACCCCCGTGGGTGTTCGCCGGGGATCTATTGGGGACCACACCATGGGTGGGGCAGGGATTGGTAGTGCTGACTGTCGGATGGCCAGTGGCTGTCGAAATCTCAACAGAATCACTAACTCTGGCAGTTGCTATGGTGGAATGAGACTTGAGGACTGTTTACAAGAGGGTGAAGAAAGCACTGGGAATTTGCAGCATATTAGTGAGAGGGAGCCCGAAGATTGGCAAGCTGATCCTTCCCTTCATCCCAAGGCGGCAACTATTTTCTTGGAAAGGTCTCGAGCATCAGTTCATAGTGAGTGAAATCCTTAATTTGTTTTCTTTCAGTTTTGATGAAATGTATCAGTCAGTCAACGTAAAATCACTGGGTTTTGTGGTGGAGCCACTGATATTTCTCATGGTGTTCACAGTCAATATACGTAATATTTGTACTCCCAAGCATTGTGGCAACATTCTTAATTGCCACTTCCTCATGTACTAATGGTGCATTGCCATTGATTCATGGAATGGAGAAAGCCTTGTATTGTGAGTAATATCATCAAGAATGTCCTTTCTTGCCCTCCTTTTCTACTTGCTACAAACCATAACAGAGCCGTGTGCTCCCTTCCCAATTGTGTACTGTGGAGTTCATGCTCATATTACATAAAGGCCATTGGAGGCACGACTTATTCTAGCATACTAGATATCATTTGGATTTCTGCATACAAAAAGTTCATGTATTCATGAAGGATATGAAAACATAGGTTATAAAATAATTAATATAAATCCTTTGCTCTATTCATGTAATTGAGGATAATGGCATCAGAATTAAGACTACTTTTGATTTTTTTAGTTTAGGAATGTTTAGTAATGGGTTTAGGAAGATGCATATTTCAGGATGGTTCTCTTTAGTATCTGCAATGAAAATGTGAGGACATTTTTTCACTCATTACTAGTTTGGATAATATTTAAAAAAAACAGACTTGGCAAAGGACAAACAAATTCTAATAATTTTCTTCCAAAATCACACATGCCATTACTGTTTCATCAGAAGAGGAAACATTTAAAAACTGCGTAGTTAAGCCATTGAGTCTCTGTTGGAGCAGTTTGTGAAAGCAAAGTTATAACTCAACACATATCTTCACTATTAGTGGATGAACAGGCTCAAAAATTTTATTTGTATCTTTTTATCTCCAATGAAATGCCAGAGGCAATCCTAGAGTTTATTCTTGTGTGATGTTTCTGTGTCCTCCCTCTGGAACTGTCTCGACTTCTCGTTGCCCAGATTCCCTCATACATCTAATTCTCTCTTAAATCTGCCTTTATTTCTTTGATGCAATAATCCTAACCCCATTCAATGCATCATCCATAATAAGGCAATGGTTAGCTGCTTCATTGCCTAATGCCTTCTACAAGAGATGAAGTGATTCTGAGTCTATTTAAGATTCACTTAGCAGAAAAATTGTTTTCCAGCTGCAAAAATGAACAAAATTTGGAGGATGCAATTTTAACCAAGCACTCTGTATCTTATTTTTAAAAATTAACTTTACATGCATGTGCATTAACACATTTTTCATTCTACAGATGTGGTCTTGTTATTTTATTAAACTCATAATCTAATAGCCGTGAACCAACATTGGTTTATAACCAATCCTTGAGCTTATTCATTCTATGTGCACGACATGTATACATGATTTTCCTGGTGAAATTCTTCTCTGCTTACAACGAAGGGCCGATCGAGTATGAGCTCAGTAATCATGCAGTAGTGACAAAACTCCCAAAAGTGCCAGTGAGCATGTGCTTAGGATTAACTTGTTTGTTTAAAATTATTAGTTTATTCTCAAAAACCAAATTATTTATGAATGTTAAAGAAAAGGTCATATTTTATAAAAAATGTATGCATTCCTCCATGTCAAATAATGTAAGTTGTAAAGATAGGTAACAATCCCAGCCCAAAGCATAGCATCTCAAACAAATTGGTAACTGGGTGTATTTCTGGGATTCTAATTATGCAATGCCCGTTGTTGATTTGTGACTTAACAAGGCTAGTCAACTTTCACTGCACCACATTATGCTTCTCTGACCTTCAATTGATAGAGTGTAACGTCATCAAAATTTATTCACAGAAGTATTCAACTTATGGAAGTATATGATTGGATTGTGCAGGACCTGTAATGTTGTCTAAACAGTTATTGGCTTATTTTGCATTATTAATAATTCTAATTTTGAATGCTATTAACATAACAGATTATAACCAAAATTGATCAAGTTCTGGGGAAGCTAAAGATGGAAAAGAACCCTGCAGTATTCAGAAACTAACAAAAACTGGTATGAGAAATGCATGTGAATGGGAGTAAAGGTGGGGTTTCACTTTGCTAATGAAAGGCACTGGTTACAAGATAGTCTTTATTTCCCTCAGAGGAATGTGAATAATATATCAAATTGAAAAAATGTCATTTTTAACAATATTTTAACACACAGTTAAAATGGAAGTTTCCAATTGAAATGAAAATGAATATTCAGCTTTTTTTAAATTCTAAGTGTTAATGTGTTTCAATCACTATTGTCATTAGCAGTTAAGAGAATGGAGAATAGAAAGATGCTTTCAGTATTTAATCTACTTATTCTATAAGAAAGTTTGGACAGATTTGGGGCCAGTATTCCTCCAGATACTCATTAAGGCAGAAAAATCACCAATTACTGTCCCTTTCACTTCCATGTAGATGTCTTTCTTTTATGGTAAAATTATTATATGTAAACTGGTAAGCTGTTACTCTTATTTATAATTTTGTATTAATTTTGTAATACTATTTTGCTACCTCATACTCTTGGTGAAGAATGTCAAAATTAATGATTTGTGTTATTAATATTGAGCATTAAAGCATATTATATGGCATTAAAGTGTGATGCCAATGCTCTCAGTTGATGGATGTTCTCATTCGTGGAATCTCTATTCAGTTAAGAAATGAAACATCAAAATCTGAAAGTGGCACCATAATTTGTCACAGGACCTTTTCATCCAATGGTACATACTGCTAAAAAATTGAAACATTTGAGTACATTTTTTGCAGGTTATAGAAAGAAACTTTGCAAAATTCATGGAATTCTAATCTAATCCTGCTACCTCCTCCAACCTCCTTCCCCCACCCAACTCCCAAAATGGTTGACTATATATTTACTGCATTTTTATTATAAATTTAGTTCTGATGATGCTACAGTGTACTGGAACATGTCGACGCAATTAATAAGTTTTATTCCTGTGGATTTTGCAACATTTCTGTGGACATTTTTTGCATCTCTCCAGGGTAACATTTTTAAGTAAACACAAATGTGTCTTTAAAACTTTGATAAAGATCTTTGTTTCTTTCTTTACAGATGGACTCATCCGCAAGCGGAGTCAGAACCATGTAAGTCTTATCCTCAACAAAATATGCCTCATTGTGTAACTAAATCCATTTTCCATTTAATATGTCATTTAGTATGTTATTTTCATGTGTGTGATTTTTTTCAGGTGATCGAGTCAAGACCATGGAAGAAGAGCAGCTCATGTTCTACCATATATTTAGATGACAGTACAGTATCTCAACCAAATTTGAAAAGTACTGTCAAGTGTGTAGCTTTAGCTATTTACTATCATATTGCAAACAGGACTTCCAATAGGCATTTGGACATTTTTGATGAAAAGGCCCATCCATTAACTGTAAGCAATTTGTATTTATATATCTAATAAAGGTATCCATAAATATTATAATTTTTTTTAGATGATTTTTCTACTTTCTTGGTAATTAATTCTTTTATTTATATTAATATAAGACAACGATATTAGGCGGAATGAAATTTTTCTGTTTGAAGCTGTATTCCTGCAACATAGCAACATTTTGTTAGTACTGACACTCTGAAGGCTGTCTTGTTTCTCAAACCGTCTGTGTTATACTTCTTACTTCTGAAAATATTATCCCTAGTACAGTCAAGCAAATCAAATGAAGTGAATATGTGCATAGATTACCGCAGTATTGATCAGATGCTCTCGGTATTTTCGGGTGCTGCATCTGCATTAGGGTGCTAGGGAAGGGAATCTTCGACCTGAAGATGCTAGCAGGATGTCTGGCGAAACCGTTGTCACCCAACGCCAACAAACGTGGATGCAGCACCCAAAAATTCAGAGAGAGTATCCGAAGTGAATATGTTGTCTCCTTACACTAATGAATAAATGATTTAAATATCATAAACTCTTTGCAAAAATTTTCGTGTATTATAGGAAAGTTTTCTAACATTTTTACTAACCTGTATGCCAAATTCAGTACTCATGTGTCTGATAATAATACATGGATCAAATTAATGTTATACAATGTATAAACATGATAATATATATTTTTTGTTGTTATGGTTTATTTGTTTGTTAATATGTTTGATTCCATCAAATTCCTCTTTGTAGAATAACATAGCCTTTTGAATTACAAAAATTATTAGTAATGTATGCTAATTTTAATTCATCCTAATGCTTTCCTTTCCTTGCGTTATTATCAAGAAGATTAATTCAAATAATTATTCATATATTTTAAAAGCAATTTTTTTCAAGATAACAGTGGAATGTTTTAAAATGTAACCTTGTAGAAACTAACAATTTATTGATTTATTAGTTACTCTACCTTGTACATGTATTATTTTTGTAAATTTGGTAAATCAAATTTTAAAACAAAAATTCCTGTTAAATAATCCTTCCATATTCTTTGTTTTTGGTATATTATTTGTTTTAAAAGCCATTCTCTGGTGGGAATACTGGGCATGAGTTTTACTGAATTTGATTATATTACAAGTTTTCAATTCTCTATTGATGTTACATTACATATTATTTCAACTGGAAAAACCACAAACCTTTCTAATTGTATATATGAAATACATAATCAGCTAGAAATATCCTTACTCATTTCTAGTCATTACGAAAGAAATCATCGAAAAAAAAATTTCACATGGATTGGCCTGTTTTCATTTGTGCTTAATTTACTCTTTACAATATTTTTCAGCGAGAGCCAGTTCCTGAGGATTATGCAAAGCACAATCCGGAACATCGCCAGATTTACAAGTTTGTGCGCACTCTGTTTAATGCAGCCCAGTTGACTGCAGAATGTGCCATCATAACATTGGTTTATTTGGAAAGGTATGTTTCATGTCACTATCCCATAATGGAATTTAGTTTTCTGTAATTTTCTCATTTATAAAAGTATTTGCAATCCAAGTTGAAAATTCTTAGCTGCAAAAGTCAAAGGGTAAATGGTCCATGGAATTATTTTTTATGATTAGTTTTAGCTCTTGAATCTCTGATTATTTTTAAAGATTTGATGAACAAAAATTTTAATCTAAATATTTTTTAACACCCAACATCAATACAAAGTGTCAGAGTGTTTTAAAATAACAAATTTTTAGTCCACCACTTTAAATTTCTCCTCTTTGATGTTCCTCTCTAGGCTATTAACATATGCAGAGGTAGATATAACCCCTGCAAACTGGAAGAGAATAGTTCTAGGAGCCATCCTGCTAGCTTCAAAAGTTTGGGATGATCAGGCTGTGTGGAATGTGGATTATTGCCAGATTCTCAAAGAGATTACAGTGGAGGATATGTATGTATATTAATCATCTTTAAATTTAAATTTAGTCAAGATCTTATAAATATACTACAGATTCATTGAATGTAGAAAGGGTTAAAATTTGGCACTTGTTTAACTGTTTTATTTGAAAGAGGCATGGAGTCATCATTTAAAATCTTTTGCAGACTAGTAATCACATTCTCAATTCACCAAATTCACACCATTTCTCATGGCGATTATTTTAAAAAAACTTTTATTCTTCATTAATTTTAAAATGTGTATCATGTAAGATACCTATACTGACCTTGTAAGTTGAAATTTTAATATTATTAAGTTAGCAACATGGTTGAATACATGAAAGCCTTACCTTGAAGTTCAATAAAGGCACTAGTTTAATGTATACTACAGTTGCAGCTGTCTGGTATTTTCTGAGCCTCTTTACTCAGAGGTATAAGATTAGCACAGTGGGTAGAGCACTTGGCTAATGAATGGAAGACCGGTGATGTCTCTGAGCACCTCCAGTTAAACCCAAACTAAGTGGTTTAGTGGGTACCAGGTCTTCCTGTAAAACAACAAGAGGCACAGGGAAAGGATATGACCTCCCGACCCTGGTGCTTGAATTTTCACGTGCTGTTGGGTTTTAGTACTTCTGTCCATGCCAAAAATATACAGTAGAAGCCCGCTATAATGAGAGTATTGCTATGGTGAGTGATCGTTTTGCATTGGTTGGTCCACGTGTTAAAACATAGGGAGTTCCACCAGTTATTACGAGCAGTCATGTCTGCACTATCACTATAGTGAGTAGATTTGCCGTAGTCGATGTTCGGGTTGCATAACTCACAGGATTCAAACACTCATTACTTTGTCATGCCTCGCGAATCTACATTGTAAGGAAGGCTTTACGAGAGACTTTGTGGGGATTTTATGAGAGGAGACTTTATGATTTTATGCCATAGACTTTCCTGGGAATGACTCAACAACATCTTCTTGAAATCTGTGCTCCAGTTTGCATTTCCTGGTGCTATTTCGACCTTATAGCCGATCAATCGGAATAAAAGAACATTTGGAGCAATGAGCTAGACTTGTAGACAATGCGGGAAAAGGTATTAGTAGAAGGTCAGATGGAGAGGGAGAGACTGCCAATCAACGGGAGGTCCGTTTTTCATCGACAAACAAGAGAAGGGATTACAGTAGACTCTCGTTATTCCAAAGTTCACAGGACCAAAAAATCGGAGGTTCGTAATAACTTGGGTATTTTCAGGCGTTACTTTGTGGAAGCGATTCATAATGAAGATGAAAACACTTGTTTTTCCACATGAAAATTCATTCTTAATAACGTTGTTTGTAACAATGTAGTTTTTATATAAACATCGCAAAAAATATCCATTTGCTCTTTTTGACCTATTTAATCTTTCATGTGTTCCAACCATGCTGTGAAATAATATAAGACGTTTAAATAACATTCGAATTACGTGCAAATATATGAAATAAAAGTCTAATTTGTTGTTCGAAAATCATGCATGATGCTATTTTGCTATTTTTTGAAGTAATCGGCACATTCCGGGATATTAATCCTGCTGGGAGATTAATTCCATGGAAAAACTGCTCGGCTGCATGTACAATTACTATGCGGCAAAATTAATACAGAAAATTCCGAATTTAATTACATCGATTTTATGGAAAATTTGATTTCTTGCAAGTTAGTGAGTGGTGGGATCCTGCCCGATTACTTAAACGATATGGAATTATTATTTGAGCTAATAAGAAATCCAACTGTGCCTTCGCTTAACTTAATTGGGATTAACGATTAAATTTAACCAAGATAGGTTTCGTTAGCTTTTTAACTTATGTTTTATTATTTTAGTTGCTGCAACGGTTAACATCTAATCGATTACACTTTTGCTAATGATTAAATTATTTGTTACGGTAATCCTTATGTTTCGCTTTGAATTTACGAATTTTAAACAGAACTTTATATTTACTAATAACAAAGCTCTTGTATAAGTTCAAGACAATTTCTGAGCTTATAATTTTCAAGCATTCAACATATAGTCTTAGTGAATCCACAACGTAAA
>WURS02000013.1:3612947-3662108 GCA_011762765.2 Rhinocypha anisoptera | reverse complement strand
AGAATGAGGTGGATAGGACACACCCTGAGGCATAATGGGTTCCTGAAGAATATAATAGAAGGAAAAATAGAGGGGAGAGCCCCTCGAGAAAGGCCAAGGGACAGATATATAGGGAAAATTATTAGAGACGTTAGAAGTAAGACCTACCAAGGAGTAAAAGAGATAGGAAAGGATGGAGGGCTGCAGTCAACCAATCTTCGGATTGAAGTACTGATGATGAATATAGATTAATTTTCTTGTCTTCATGGGGCATTAATTCTCAGACTAGTTTAATTGTAATTTTGTTAAATGTATATAACTTTATTGTAAAACTGAAGGAACTGTATAAGTGCAGGAGTTCAATATAGAGGCTATGATTAACCCTTCAGCTATGGCAGCCTTATTCTTTCACAACAGCTGTGTGCAGGAGAAAAGTGGGCATAGCATTCTTCCCTTCAAGGACTGGCAAGGGTTTGCAGGTAGCAGACCCTTGTAATCCTGGATGACCCTCACAACCTGCACGGTGCTTTTTCCTTCAAGTGGGGTAGTGGAGATTTGTTTGACCAGTGTTAAATTATTTCATACAGAAATATATCCAAATATACACTCCATATTTACTTTTCTTGGAATTTTCTAATTAATGTGACACTAAACAGTACACAAATATCTTGATTTTTAGCATGTGTGCTACTGAAATTCAGAGACAACCGAGGGAAATAATAAGGATAGGTCAAGAAATAATTTTACACAACTCAGTGGATGGAATGCATTCTTCAAAATTGCCCAAGGGTCATGGACCTTCACAAATGACGCTGGAAAGGGTAGCTCTACTCTAGAACAATAAGAAAGTGCCACCATTCGAACCTTTCTTAGAAAGGTCGGGTAATAAAATTTGGAGAGGGACTAGAGAGGGTACAAAGTAGACAGTCAAACATAGAAAAAACATTTTCTCTGCACTTGTATGAGAAAACATAGTTATGCACCAATGAGTTAAAAATGTTAAAATATGTGCCAGGCTGGAACACGAACACCTCAGAGAAGAAAAATGGATTCAATAGTAGTAGAAAAAGATCTTCCTCATTCAGATAATATATTGAGGAACTGTACCATGACCTCTATAAGTTAGCATCAATGGAGATAAGAGTGAAGTGGATGCAGGTAAAAGGGACACCATATATTAAGATCTGAATCTCTGAAGAAGATCTGAATTCAACAAAGCAGGTCATTTGCTGAGACAAAATTAGCAGTGAAATTAACAAGGCTTTAGGATGTGAAGGTAACAGCATCATGTTTGGAATAATCAAAAAATAACCCCTCTCTGTTCCCCACTAACACTACTTTTCATAAGTACATGACATGTGGTAGAGAAGATATTCATCTAACTAGTCAAAATATAACCTGTTCAAAGCGGGGTCCTCGTCACTCTGCCTCTCAAACCTACAATAAACTTCCACAATCAATAAAAAATATTTCTTGTCCCTCTACATTTAAAGTAAAATTATGTAAACTACTACATCCAAAGTAAAATTTACTACAGGAGTTTTTCAATAAGTTGCAAGTGTAATTTTTGGTTCTCTTGTCATTAGCATTTCCATGACCTTATTTTTATGTATTTGTTTATGCTATGATTTCTTTTATGACTCTCTTTATCTTGTGTTATTGTAATTGTTATATACTGATGAGTTCTATGTCATCTTGACCTACTGAATAATAAATTATATTATAATTATTAATAAAAATGTGAAAAAACAATTTAGAAAAGTAATTCCAGAACAATTGAAAAATGTTTAAGAAAAAAAAAATAACATGATGTGCTTAATTTTTTATTCATGTCAAAAGGGAACACCACATTTTCAGCCTTTTAAATTGTTTAACCTTCTTTTTCGTTGATTTTTATTGATTCTGTACAGGAAATAAATTTAAATTTAGTTAGTAATATTGTTATTTGGTTGGATTTTTTCATTAAATGTAAATATCTTGCATGTTTTTAATTATTTTTTGTTAATATTTCAGCTCGTTTGATAGCTTTGGTTGCAGTTAAGCCGGACTATCCTCGCTCTCCTGCTGTTTTTTCTTTGAATCTGCATTGGAATGGAGAACATAATAGCAGCAATGATGATGCTATCAGAGTAAGTTAATTGATGTTACAACATTGTCATTAAATAATGTTTAACTCTCCTCATTTTAAACCCTTGAGTTGTGGATTTTTGTTTGTTAGCTGGAAATATGAAAGCACAACAATTTTTTCATCACCAGCTTTTAATTTTAGTCTGAAACAATCAAACATATTTGTTCTTTTTGTGGTATTTCCTTTGCATTATAATCTAATAGAGTAGCTGTCAGTTAACATTGACAAAAGAATCTCATAGCAAATGTTTGATCATTTACTCTTGGTTGATCCACTACCACATTGTGTCACAAAATTTTTAATGAAATTTAAAAATATTGTGCATCTATTTCCTAGTGATATTAATTCAGACTTTGCAATATCCAATTTATAATTAATACCTCTCATAGGTTTCCCTGTATAGTTTTTTTCATTACCTTTAAAACACTCATATGTTGGTATCACAGTTTTATTAATGAGTTTCAGTCAGTGAAGATGGAGGGTGAGTTAAGTGGAAATAGAAGAACTCTTTCATTGATTCCAATTCATTTTTTTAAATTATATAATCAGAATGCTAAAGTTACCATGATGGATAGGATAAAGATACCTGACGATGTCACCAAGTGAACGAAACCGGTCGTAATAAAGTGTTATTTGTGGAATTGCAAAGTTTCATTTATCCTATCCATCATGAAGGAGTTCCACAGAGTAGAGCCGAGTATGATTTCCTATATATCAGACTCATTTCCTTGCTCTGATATGAGAAATTCAAGAGAATGAAAGATGTAGAGCGAAGGGGTGATTTTAATAAATAAGCTTGGGAGTTTTGGTTCTTTACTCAACTTTTTAGATACCGAAAAAGTATTTGCGGGTTGTGTCATGGCAAATTTTGTACGTACTAATCAGGAAAGCTCTAGTATTTAAAATGTACTAACCAAACAATTTTACCTGTAATATGTCCTGATGGTACCAGGACCGAGAAAAACTATGTACTAAGGGAGAACGTACTAACCAGGTTCCACTGTACACGTATGACTGTCGCCTTTGTACCCTCCCCAGACCCTCTCTAAATTTTACGACCCAATGTTCCTAAAAAAAGTTTGAATGGTCACATTTTATTATTGTTATGGAATAGGATACCCCTTTCCAGTGCTGTTAATGACAGTTCAAGACCCGCAGGCATTTTTGACGAATGTGTTGTCCGTCAAAATTTATAAAATTCTTTTCTGGCCCACTCTTGTCATTTTTTCAGTTGTCTCAGATTTTTTCTCATCATGCTTCCATGATAGGCACATGTTGGTAATGTTTTTTATGTGAAATATGAAGATACTGCTTCGAAGATAAAAAATTATACAGTAATTACTTAGAGTATGCACTTTGACAAAAAGGCAGTTAAGAAATGCATCAAAGTAGATTGATTATAATAGTGTTATGTATGCAATTATTTAATCGAGCGTTGAGTGAGTTTGTTGGAAATCTAGAAGTGGAAAGTAGTGTGTGTGTGTTATTCAAGTGTTGGTATTAAATTCCATGTAAAACATTTGTGCACTTGCTTGCATTTTGAAAACAGTTGACATGCCTTTGATGGGACTCGAAAATATGGCCAATGCACATCCCTTGTGCGAAGACCCCTCCCTTGATAGCATGATTGGATTTAATACACCATGTCACGCACCGTGTGTAAGGCACATTTTCATCGCCTAATTCCATCGTGCATGTAAATATCATTTCCGACAAGAGCATGCACGGTATCATGCACCGTGGCCTGAATAGTATGATATTTTGAAGTCTTTCGAAGTTTCATGCTTCCAGGATTTCCATATCGTTTCATACCAGAAGGACAGTAAAGATTGAAAGAAATTGGTGAAGAGGTGTCCTTGACTGGGTAGTGATGAGACGAACAGAAAATATACTGTTTAGATATTTGTGTATGGGTCCACTCCCTCCTAATTTTTACTTAAGATTTCCACTTTTTTGGTGTCTGTGTATATGTCGACTCTAGTTTATTTTAAAAAATATTAAATACTCCAAAGCTACTTTTAATGGATTAATTTTAATTATAAACTGTGGACTTTATAGAGAAAAGTATTTTCAAGTAATAAGGACTGAAAGAGAAACAATTTAACATTTTTGACTACTCCTTCTGGACTTCTTTTTATCCCGTGTCAGCCCCTGGTACTAAAACTGGTCTGGTCACCTGGTATACATAAAAAATTCCTGAGTTTTTTGTGGAATTTGTTGATTTACACATTTAAATATACATGATATATATTAATATAAATTTGTTAAGGTCATTTTGTTATTGAAACTCCAAACACTTAGGGCAAGTAAAATATTATTTATATTTTTCTCCTAAACAATTTAATAAGAAATTATTTATTAAACAAAAAGTTGAGCTGATCGGCCCATAGCTTTTTACGCACATACCCCTAGGACCGATAGATCAGTCCTCTGGCACTAAAAGGGTTAAACTTTGCAGATGACCCTCCTACGTTCTTTTCTTTAGCGTGTATGTCGACCCTAGGTTTTTTTCATCTTAATTTTGTATCTAAAGGTCGACCTATACATGAGTATATATATGGTATTTTTTCCCCAGAAAATGGGAAGCGGTGCTTGATGGTGGTGGTTTGATTACATCTTTGACGCAAGTGTTTATCCTCTTTGTCCCTTTCAGGGAGGCTAACTTGGCTGGTTTACATCATTGGTACCGCAATCGGTGGGAGAGTGTCCTTCAACAACAATGACGAACACGATGCCATGGATGGGGAACTGGTGTGCAGGTGAGTGCAATGCAAACGTGCATATGCCATCTTGCTCTGGTGCCTGCCTCCCTCTCTCTCTCTAGATTCATCCCCCCCCCTCCCACTTCAATCCTTTCCTATTGCCTTGTATGCCCACTTTCCCTGAGGCCTCTGTTTGGGCATCCTAATTTTTGTATGCAAGGCTGAGGATGGGTTTAGGTGAGACCTTTTCACCAACAACCTATGGGATCTCCTTCAATTTGGGTTACGGCTGGTGAAAAGTAGATTCCCCCTTGTTTGTTTGCCCCCCCACCCCTCCCCCTCTGACTTTCAACTCCCTTCTCTTGCTTGTCGATGAATAGGAGACCCTCGTGTTGCTTGACAGTCTCTCCTCCCTGTCTGACCTTCAAATAATACCTTTTCCTGCATTGTCTACAAGTCTAGCTCACAGCTCCATATGTTCTTTTATTTTGATCGATCGGCTATAAGGATGAAATATCACCAGGAAAAGACAAACTGGAGCAGAGATTCCAAGATAAGTTGTTTAGTCATTCCCCAGAAAAATCTATGGCATAAGACCACAGTCTCCTCTCGTAAAATCACCACAAAGTCTCTCGTAGAGACTTCCTCACAATGTAGATTCGCGAGGCATGACAATGTAATGAGTGTTTGAATCCTGCGAGTTATGCAACCCGAACAGCAACCGCTGCTAAATCAATGGCTATAGCGATATTGTGCAGATGTGATCACTCGTAATAACCGGCGGAACTCCCTATGTTTTAACACTTGGACCAACCAACGCAAAACTATCACTCACTATAACGACACTCTCGTTGTAAGCCATACTCGCTATAGTGGACTTCTACTGTATTTACAAATGTGTTTTATGACTACAGTAGACTCTCGTTATTACGAAGTTCACGGGACCAAAAAATCAGAGGTTCATAATAACGTTGTTCATAACAATGTAGTTTTTATATAAACATCGCAAGAAATACCCATTTGCTTCTTTTTTTTTGACATATTTAATCTTTCATGTGTTACAACCGTGTTGTGAAATAATATATAATGTTTAAATAACAATCAAATTATGCGCAATTATATGAAATAAAAGTCTAATTTGTTGTTTGAAAATCATGCATGACGCTATTTTTTTAAGTAATCGTCGCAATCCGGGATATTAATTCATGTGGGATATTAATCCGTAGGTAGTATTGTACAAGTCTCCTCTGGTACATAACTTTAAAGTTTTGAATAACACCCTTATCCAATGGTCGAGCTTTACTTGGTGTATGCGGAGATAGAAAGCCAATATGTATATTGCGTAAATTTAAGTTGTCGATGTTTGTGGGAGCTTACTTTGTCCCGAACCTTCTTTTGCTTTGAGGAGAATCTTCCTATTTTCACCCGCCATTCTTCTTCTGCTATCGAATGATTGTCTTACGGAGAATTTCTCGGGTCATCCAACTTTTCTTGTTAAAATCGTAGAAAACATCGCTCTCCTTTCACTGCAAAAGTTGTTTCAGGAAGAGTGTAATAGAAAATTCCCCTCTCATCAAAATTATACCTATTTTCGGGGCTATATGCATTGATGAGGGCTTCATTTTCCCTATGTCATTCAGTAACAGCTTCATTGTTAACTTCACCTTCTTCACCACAAACCTTCAGGGAGATAATGTTGATATGTGCTTTAAACTTTGTCATCCAACCTGATGAGGCTTTGAAACCCTCGACTTTTTTTCAAGGGAAATTGCTTCCGCTTTCTGAATTACAATAGGGCCACTGACAGTAGGCTTTCTTGACGGCATTTGCAAAAAAAAGCATACACATCATTTTCCATGTCAATAAATTTAGTGCTCTTCCCTATTCCTTCTACCGCTTTCTCTTGAATTTTTTCACGGTTACTGAGAATGGTGGAAATCATCTATAAAGAAACTCCAAAATTTTTGGCCACTAATGTCTTGCTAATTTTCTTCACTTCAACTTAATTTATCATCTTTAGTTTATCATTCAAAGATATACCTTTCCTAGATTTCTTTGGTACTGATGGATTCATTTTTCGTGAATTTCACAGAACTTGTCCAACTGTAATACACTCCTTGTAGCACCACTGTCTATAAGACTAACTAGCGAGGATGCCTTCACACCTGTCAAGTTCAGACTGATTTGTCACTCAACAGTCCCCAAATGTCTAAAAACGCTGACTCTTACATTTACTTTGTTTGTCCTGTGGGCATATAGCTTTCAAGGGGAGATTTGTGGCTGCTTTCAAAACACAATCTTGCTTGCCGGCGAACATTCTCACCGCATCAAAAATATTACTTCGGGAAGCTGTATGGTGAAGGAGGATTAGACAGGAATTGTGCCAGAGCCCTTATTGGTTGAGTGACTTTCAGAGGGACAAGAGATGTTATGGAGGGGAGAATGGGAAGAAGAAAAGTCCTTTGTTCGTCTTTCGTTTCTTCCCTTTCACCTTCCCTCAACCTTTCATACTCCTTTTGAAGTGCAGTAACCCAGTGGGAGTTCTGTATCGTCAACCCAGTTAAATACGAGTAACTTATATGAAGTATCCTATTTATTTTAGTTCTCAAGCTCTTGGGCACAGTACGTGTGGCAAAGATTCCTGATTTATAACTCAGCGTCGTGCATAGCCGAATGAATGCCGTTATTTATTTGACAGACTTCGTAATAACGTTTTTTTTGTACCTGTGGGGATCGGGACTAAGGTTTGTTATTTCGAAATATTGTTTCTTTACCATACATTTAGATACCCTATTCTTCGGGACCAACGATTTGGTTCGTAATAACGAAAGCTTCATATAAACGTTATTCGTAATAAGGAGAGTCTACCATAGTTGAAAGTCAGAGGGGGGGGCAAACAAACAAGGGGGAATTTTCTTTTCACCAGGTCTAACCCAAAGTGAAGGAGATCCCATCGGGTGGTCACATTTGTCTGTGTTGACCTTAGCAGGACGGCCAATCTCTCGACCCTCCTCTTTTTTATGGAATCGTAATTCTTAACCGTAGGTCATACCTTATCTGTGATTATTCATGAAATGTTGCCTAAGCTGAGTGAAGTACATTAGTTACGAGTGCGTGAGTTATGGTGACAGTATTATAAATTTTTTTTGATGAAGCGATCTATTTTCAATGCATTTGCGGATGGATTGATACAACTAATTCAGGGCTTATTTTCCCCACTTTTGGTGCTGTTATAAATGCCGAAAGAGGTGAATTTAAATGACCGTTGGCTATAACTAGAGATTTTTCATCATTTATCAGCTCTTGTTATAGCGGACTTCTACTGTATAGACTCAAGTTTGAGGCTTTATATCTCAAAAATGGATGAAACTTAGCGGAGGCAGCCTGGCCAACTTGCAGCATTAATTACTGGCATTGCCAATATGGGTGGCAATATGGGCTGTTGACAGAAGGCCAGAACTCAGAGAGAACTCCTCAACACCCACTCTGGCAATGCTGTACAGTATATAAGGTTGTTCACCTCCCTTCATTCTGCTCTGATTTTCATTTACTATAAAATTCTTTGTAAAATAATGTGGCATGTGAAGTTTTATGATGTTATTCGAAACACAGAAAAAATCAAAATGAATATTTTTGTTTTGTCTCTCCAAACTGAAAAATTACAGAGACAATCCGGTTTTGTAAACTGATTGGAATAATGTAAAATAATAGGTAAACTTTTGAAATTACATGGGCATTATGACAAGAATGTGGCTCTTTTTCTGTCAAAATTTCTTTTCATTTGACCATTTCATTTTGTTATTACAAAGCACCAAAGTGATGCTACCTCCAACACTCAAACCACTGGTCCATTTTTCATTCTCATACCAAAAACATGATTTGAAATAATAATTTTAAAAAATTTTTTTACTAGCATCAAATGTGGGACTAAATTATCCTTATAGTATACTTATATTATCCTTTGTATATGCCTTGCATGAAAATTGTGACATCCATTTTTGACTAATTTTTAAGCCCCAAACTCGAGTCTATATATGTACTTTTGAGGCGGACAGTAGGTTATCTTTAACCTGATCTGAGAAACTGACATTAGGGTTGAAGACTGGTTTATTGAGTGTTATTGTTTTTGGGATCATTGGTACAAAGAAAACCTTTCCAAGTTCATGAAAATGGGTTCTGAAATAAGTTTGATTTTTTTTTACAAGTGGTGCAGATATGTGATGTCATGGTTTTCATTGTAGAATTCTTCATATTGACTCATCTGGTTTTCTTCTGCAGAATTTTTTGATTCCTTTGTAGTTTCTTTTAAACACCCTCATATTATTTTTGACTCCATATTCCCAAAATGCCAAGAAAGGGTTGTGAGATCAAACAATGTTACTCCAGTCATTAGGTGTTTTCAATAGACATTCGAAGAAAGCTATTCAATGATTGTGGGCTGTGTGGGAATTCATATTATGAAAAAATTGAGAAGTCTACCAAGGGCAAGTATTATCAGGTAAAAAAAATCTCTTTAAATCCAGCAGTGTATTTAAGGATGGGTGGTTGGAGGTAAAGGAAAATGATATTGGGTATTGGGGAACTTTATTACAAATCCTTTCCCACACACCTAAGGTTTTTCTCTCTATATCCTCATTTCTTACATTTTCTGTTTCTGGGATCAAATTTTCCAGGTTTTTATTCTCCTCAGTTTTGAATATAATCTGAATATGAAATATTCTTTTTACTTGATAAGCTCACTGACACTACATACATACAGAATTTTAAGATGCATGTTATACTATCAAATGCCATGTATTTAACAGGAGTCTGAGCGAAGATGATATCCTACCACTCTCAAAGGTAGTTGAAAACCTCCAAATAACCTGTCTCTGTTAATACACCCTTCAGGATGCTTCTTCCATAGATTTAGCGATGATCATCCAATGTTGCATCCCAAAGCGCTAGTTGTGCATGATAATACGACTATTCTTTGAGCTGTGTATTTCATGGTGAAAGTACAAAGTATTGTGTGATTAAGGTTTTGAGCATGAGACCCATGATCTGCAGTGATGGTAGGTTGTGTCAAAAGTTAAAATTTCTCATCTATTATTTCTTGATTCTCTATCTTGAGTCTACTGGAATTTTTCCTCGCTATTGTAAGTAAAATCATATGCTTTTGATACTGTTAGTATATATTTAATTGGTTTTATCCATTGTTGAACCTTCTAGTCTCCTGAAGCACACATCCCAGAATGACTAGTAATTATGTTATCTTTTCACTCTCTAAATACCTTTATACAAACTCTGTACTTTTTGTTGATGTAATGAAATGGGATTATCAGAGATAAAACCCAATTTATTGAGAATAATGGGGTATTATATGCCTTCCTTTTTGGGTTCATTTCTCTAATCTAGATTCCACACATAATAATCTACTATATGAGGACCCTACATTTTCCCCCCAAGTAAACTCTTATTATATAGTAAGTAGATCATGGTTCTGACACACTAGTATTTTATTTAGTAGTGCACTTTTGAACACCTTATTTCTGTTCGGGTTATTATGTATATACTTGTTTGGATAATCGTTTGAAGTTTATTCCATTTCAACTGTGCCTCACATGATGATTTTTAAAGTTTTCAGGGTATCAGATGTAAGGATAAAAGTGTGACTGTCCTGTGACACTTTTTTCTTTTACTTTGCTGTCTCAGAATTTTACACAACTGAGGAGTTGACAAAATTGGCTAGCTTCAAAACCTTCTTTAAAAAAATTATCTTTTTCCCTTATTCTTTGTTAACTCCTTGATAATGGCACAAAATGTTGACACCATGTCTGATTTGGAATTAAAATAATCAATTTTCATAAAGTTATGTCTAAGACAATCTTATGAATTGTATTTGGTTTCCACATTCAAGTTTGTAGTTTTTTACATAGTCAGTGCTGTGCATGAGCTAGGCATGATTCACATTCAGCACTTTATTCTGAACTGGGTCACAATTCAACTTCCACATGGATAATGTGGCAGCATATATGTGCTTGAATCATCATCTCCTCTCCTCGGATCTCTCTCAAAATACTCAGCAGGATGACTCCAAAATTGGTTAAATAAACATCCCATAATTCTAATTTCCAGGAATGAGCTGGAGCGTCAGTTTTTGGAGATGTTGCAGTTTAACATAAACGTGCCATCAAGTGTCTATGCCAAGTACTACTTTGACCTGCGCACATTGGCCGAGGCGAACGACCTTTCTTTCCCGGCCACGTGGGGTGAGCCACTGAGTAAGGAGAGGGCTCGTCGGCTGGAGGCTATGTCGAGGGTGGTGGGGTGTGGCTGGGGTGAGGATGGTGATCCCATTGGACTCCTGCCCCCACCTGCAGGGCCAGGTGCAGCTGGGCAGCATCACCAATCTTCCTCGCCGGCGAACCCAAGTGGAGTCCATGGCACCGGTCATCGTATCCTCCAGCTCAAGCGTTGGACTTCACTGGACAATGTCGCCGGTGCTGGGGGTAGTAGTGTGGGGGGATGTGGTGGTTGTGGGGGTCATGCTGCCCGTAGAAGCATTGCAATACTCTCCTGAAGGACTTCCATTAGGTGTCTCTCGTCTCTCTCACGGAAGACCATGACGAAGAGTCACAAGCAGTCAATTGTGGTTGCCAGGGGGATGACATTTATTTTCTACACTCTTTACCTGGACTTATATATTTAAGGAATGAATCCCTGTGAGAAATTTGTGGTTTTTTCCAGCTACTTCATATTGTGAACTGACTGTTAGGAAAGTGAGTGTGAGTTTTGTCTTTCAGCGAGGCATCCTTCTTGAATGTGTTTAATGATATTTTCAATAAATCTCCAGTGATATGCATCATGAGAACACAAGTAATCTTAATCTGCATTTAGCTTTATCTCTTATAGAGTGGGTTACTATATCACTCCATTACATGAATTGACTTAAATCATTTGTGAAGTTAATTATGCTGGGTAACAGTTGAGTCTGGTTGCATTTGAATGGCAGAATTATTTTCATAATCCACAGAACCCATGAATACAATCTTACTTTATTAATCATACTTATTTGACTGTAGGAATGTTGGAGCATTATTCACCTTAGGTTTTGATTGCCTTGAGTTTTGTGCTTGGTTGAGGCAAATTTCATTGCATTACTATTTCAATAGAAAGGAATTATTTAGTGCACCTGAATCATCTGAAATAACATTTCAGCTTCTTTGACGTTCCTGTCTGAGTGCATGGTTCCTCTCCTCATGCCTATGGATAATGGATTCTCTCTAAGGCCTTTTCTGAATTTCCGTCCCATAAAACATAAAACCAGGCAGTTCATGTGATTGGCTAACTAACATAATAATAGTTTTGTCTACATGCATGTATGAGAATGGATTACATGATTAATGAGATTTTATGATGTGTTGCCATGCAGTATTTTTGTCCTGTAAGTTTTGCAGTACTACTGACTATCTTACAGTATATGTATTCCTTTCAAAGTGTGCATCATATTGCAATGGCTCCAGGTTCAGTAACCATCCTTTATTTGAACATCCTTGCATGATAGTTTTGAGTGAGTGGCGTGCTACAATTCGCTCCAATAATTTTAATGGATGCCTCCATTCCAAGCAGTTATGTGAGCAGATATTAGCTCCAAAGATTGTGGTAAATAGTCATATTACATACTCTTAATTTTTAACTTTTATTAAATTGTGTACAAAGGTTATAAATAAAAACTATGAATTGAATGTCAATGAAAATCAAGATTTCCAAAGTTTTGATTATAGATTTTGGCACATTAATTTACTCTATTTGAACATTATTTTGTGTGATTGGCAAAGTGGACCATGTAGAGTAATTTGTATCCACTAACACTTTTTTAGGACTTCTTTTATTTTTTAAATCTGATGTCAATATTTCCTGTTTATTTCATATTGTGTAATTATGGCCTATGAACCAACAATGATGTAGCGGTTATTTACATTTAATGGCTCTAAAACATTAATTTTTCTCAATACTGCTAGATCATAAAAATAGACCTTCCTTCTTCTAAAATGTATTATAATTAATGTAAATATGCAGATATGAAAGCAAAATTATTTGAAATTGTGTTTCACATTAATATTATTTTATTGAGCCTTATAAATGGCCATGGTTACTCCAAAAGAGTGATTTAAGTTCATGCAGATGTGTTGGATGGTGTTTTTCTTTTGGTTAACTGCAGCACAGTCATTTATTTGTGATTAAAAAATTTACAGCCCATTCTGCTGTATGATTACCAAATTTGCTTCTGGCTAATTGATCTCAAAGTTGTAATTATTGTGCTGTAGTCTCAGTTGTGAGATGGTATATTATTTATGTAAATGTAAATTGAAACCAATTATCACTGTCTGGATGTCAGGAGTGAATGTGAATAATGAAGAATGATTCGAATACTGAGCTTTTTTATCAATTAAATAAAAGAAATAACTTATAAAATTATTTTTATTGTGTTGTATTCATCTGGTGCAACAAATAAATCACTTTCAGGTTTAGCATTAACGATGGTTAAGAAAATTAGAGAAATTTGAAACTTTAAATAGTCTGGGTTTCTATGTTTTATATGCTTCTATGCAAATACCATAAAGCATTATTTAACTATCCCTTGATCAACTGGTCCATGCTTTAACAGGCTAGTCAGCACCCCCTTTACTGTGTGTCCAGCAAATCTTGTAAGAGAGTAACACTGTATTACTGCATAATCAGGTAATAATGTAGTATTACTGTGAAACTTGGTATACCAATAGAAATACATTGACCGGTATTAATATGGACATCATGAAAATAATGTTTTACCTCCATTTACGATTTTATTGTGAATACATATACAGTGACTTTTTAAAAAATCAACATGATTTGAGATAAGGTCATAGAGTAAGTAGTATGGAAAAAATAAAATTAATGGCAAGAAAGACAAATGATTCATTTGACATGAAAAATTATTAATATACACATGAGGAAGAGTTTAGTCCTTTCTTTTTGTTGAAAAAGTTAATAAAGCTGGAAATATATGTTGAGTTTCAGGAGATAATTAAGTCTCCAGACATGCAGGAATTCTAGTAACACTAAACTGTATTTAGTCACAAGTCATTCACTACTGGTGATAACACCTTGTATTTAAAAATTGAAAATGCACTGCAATTTCACAAATTTTATTCTTAAACTCACAACCTGGGTTTCATCACAGCGTGGCATCATCAGGTGTTGATGCCATGCTGTGGTGAAACCTGGGTCGTGAGTTTAAGAATAACATTTGTGAAATTGCAGTGTATTTTCAATTTTTAAATTCAAGATGAAAGAATTTCACAGAGTTAATCCTGAAACTACCGCTGGTGATAACATATTGGTAGTGCTGGGACATCTCCAGGCTCATTGATTGCATTTGGCAGGCATTAATATAATTTTAAAAATAAGATAAGACTCATGGCATAATATTGGTGTTCACAAAGTGTGACTTCTTTAATAGTACCTAAATATAAATTTTGTGCCATTTTTTGATAAGAAAAACATTGTTGCTCAGTACCGAAAGTATTTCAATTAAAATTAGAAGAACTACTCTTGTGTCATAAAATTTCAAAAGTGAAAGTAGTTGGAATGTAATGATTTACATGACTCAAAAGACTTCGAAAGTGAAAATAATAAAATCACCCTTTCTGGACAACCATTGTAGTAACCAAGAGGATTTGATTGGTCATGTATTAAGTGACTGTCATTGAAGACTGATTTTCTGAATAGCTTGAGACCAGCAATTTACTGTCCTAGGACAATAAATTGCACAATTCAAGGTATGATTCCATTTGGATATGGAAGACAATTTCAAAGATTTCATTAAGCTGATTTTACAAATAAATTTGCTTGGTATCACATTGTCGCACTGTGGTAGAGGAATATAATTATGATAAAACTCAATGAAGTAGGATGATAAAGGGTCTCTAATTAAGTAAATGAATTTTTATGACCTACTATTCTATTTATAGAGATATTATCTTTACCAGAATTAATATATTTGGTGATCTACTAGTAGTATTAATCAATTCAGACTACGAACAAGGTAAAGGATATAACGTGATACATGTAGTAGCTGATAATAAGACACTAAAGTGTCTATAGTAACTTTACTTATCTGGGTTGAATGTGTTGAGCAGTGCTTAATGAGACAATTAGAATTCAATCCATTTACTGCCATTTTTGATTAATCAAAGACAATATAAGAATAACAAAATAATATTTCCAGCAGTTTCTTGAAATCATAGATGCTACTAAAGTGACTGTGCCCTGCAACTTTATTAAAACATTTTTACCATGACCAAATTTATAAATTGTGAAAAGAATGCTATTTAATAAGTGCAATTGACATTCATAAATAGTTGTATGAAATCGTAAATATTGAGCATCAGTATATATTTAATAGAGAATTGAGTGCATATTTAATACTTGATAAACAACATTTTTTTCTTACCTCAAGTGATTATCATCTTCAAATAATGCGCCATTAATGGAGTTCGTCAAATGAACGTCCTGAATCTTAAATCCTTGGCGCTAGCATATAAATAGTTGAAATAGAAATCGTTACTCCTTTGTTCAGATGCAAGTGTTTTGGCTTGAGATAATTGTGTGTAGTATTTTCAAATAAGAATGTCAATAGATATTGTATTTGTCACTATAAGTCGGTTTGTAACTGTGGTAAAATCTGCCTGTTATTCAAATGTGGAATATCCCGTGAGGTGCGGTTGAAAACTTCTGTCTGCAAACACTTTTCACGTAATTCCATGCTGCCTTACCATCAACCTTACTTAATGTCAGGAGTGTGTATTGGCTAAGCCTTGCTAATGGACGTTTACTCTTTTGATATTAAATTTGTTTCATAGTTTTGAACATTTTTTCAATTACCTCATTGGCAATGAGTTCGGGTGAAATTACCGCAAAGCGAAAAGACGTTCATCCTGAAAGCGGATCTGAAGAAAGTGATACATCTTCTGAGAAAAGCGAGTTACATTATAAAAAACTTAATAGTAAAATTGGTAGTGCGGTTGTGGTTAAAGGTAATCATGTACCTGAAGATAAAAGGAAAGACAGTCGATTGAGAGATAGAAGTGACAGTATATCCAGGAGTAGAAGTAGAGATCGGGGTCGACGTAGTAAACGGCGAAGATCAGATGGTGAGGAAAGTGACAAAAAGCCGGATTCTCTGTCTGATTCTGAGACAAGGCGATATCGGAGACGGAAGGAGTCATACGAGAAAGGTGAAAATGATAGACGCAATCGAGTGAGAGACAGGGATGACAGAGAACATCGAAGAAGGGACGAGGGGTATTGGAACTCATATGTGACTAGTGATCGTTATTATAGTGAAGGTAGAGGAAGAGATTGGAATAGAAACAGAGATTGGGAGTGGCGTAATAGGGGAAGCAGAAGAGAAGAAGGGTGGTCTAGAGATGATGAACGCATTAGGGATGATAGTCGTTACCAAAATGAAGAAAGGCAAAGAGGAAGAAATTGGGAAAAGGAACGAAAATCAAATAGAAGAAGAGAAAGGAGTTTATCGGAGGACAAAGAAAATGATCAGAAAAAAAACAGATTTGATAAAGGTGAAGTGAGGGAAAAGTCAAGAAATGCCACAGAATCTGCTAAAGACAATGGTGATGAAGTAACCCCAAAAAATAATAGAGAAGAACCCTCACTGCCAGAGAAGGTTACAGAAGATCCACCAAAAGAACCGGAAACTAAAAAGAAGATGGTTGATATACTTACAACAAGAACCGGTGGAGCATATATTCCCCCAGCTAAGCTAAGAATGATGCAGAAAGAAATAACGGACAAGAGCAGGTAAGATAATTACTTGGATAGTTTTTATCATGATTGAGTATTATTAAAGGAATGTTCTGCTACTGTTTCATTAAATTTTCCATGTTAAATCTAAAATGGTGGAATTATAAATATTAATATTTCTTTTTGATGTTACTTTATGTCGTATAAATGACTGTCTCGTTCAAATGAAGAAATAACCGTCTTAAAAATTATCTAATTCTACGACGCCACACTAATTTATAATAATAGTGTCATTTATTTGTTATTAAATTTTACAGTTTGGCTTACCAGAGACTCTCATGGGAGGCGTTAAAGAAGTCAATACATGGTTTGATCAACAGAGTCAACACTTCCAATGTAGCTCTTATTAGTATAAAACTAATGAGTGAAAATATTGTTAGAGGAAGGGGATTACTCTGTCGATCACTGATGCAGGCACAAGCAGCTTCACCAACATTTTCTAATGTTTTTTCAACATTAGTTTCAATCATAAATACAAGGTATGTGAGAAATATATTAGTATTATTTATTTTATGTGCTCAAAACAAGTCTAAAGCGTCTTGTGTTAAAGGTACATCTTTGCCATAACATTATTCATGCTAATATTAAATTAGGTATATATAATTTTTCATGCGTAGAGATTTTCCTGTAAATAGGCAAATTGTACAGGATAAAGTGACTGTCAACACTCAAAATTAAAAATGTATGCAATAAGAACTTGTATATAACACTGAAATTTCTACTTGTATTTGACTGATAATTTCATGTGTCATGGCTTTGCTTTAAGAAATCTAGTGCATCCATCAGGTTGTGGATGGTGTGAGGACCTCTAAATATAGTTTGAGGTGTGAGTGACTTGACTGTTAATTAATGCTTAGGAAAAAAGACTTAAAATGTGAAACTTGAAATTTTGAGGATATGTTTGTGTTGTTATGTAGGGACCCACTAAGAAAGGATTTTTTCAAAATTTTGTTTTTAAAGAGGTGAATTGGGTTAAAATGTCATTTTTCAAAATATTGTGGTATCTTGACAGCTAATTAAGATAGATAACAACATTTTGCTCGGAAATGTTCATTATAAAAATATCCAAATACATAGTAATTTCTGTTTTTTTTTATTTTCAAATTCTAAAGGCCACCTTACACGGTGCATGATATCTTGCATGAGATCTTATACCACCACCAACTGCCATTTTGACAATGCGACCATCTGCGAAGTTCTACACTTCACCAGAATACCAACCCTTAAATAAAATACTACTTTCTGCTTCTAGATTTCTGACTATGCATTTGTCTCCCAGGACTCAAATAATTGAACACAAAACATTTTATAATATATCTACATTAATATGCTTCCTGATTGGCTGCTTGTCACAGTATTATGCATTTATTTATTGTAATAAGCTTTCAAGCAAGCTTTTTAGCTATCAAGGAGAAGGTGTCAAAGATAACCACAACTTATTAGGTACTTATGAAGTGCCAACTGAAATTCAAGAAATAGAAGAAAATGTTTTTTACTTGAATATGTGAGCAACACACATACTTTTGACTGTAATCTTTTGTACAGTATCTTGAGCCAGTTTCTGATGTCTTATGTGGTCTTTTCTCATTCCTCATTGTGAGTTAACTCAAACTTATAATTATAATTTGATGTTGATATTGCAAAATATTTACATAAAAAGTGTTACTAAACTGCATTTATTCTTGTTTTTCTCATTTCTTTTTCAACCTTTTTTCTTTTTTATTTCCTGTTAGATATTTTATCTATTTTATTATTTATTAATTTTAGCATATCAAAGTAATTATTATTGAGAGTAGTACCCCTGCTGAAAGTTATTTATGCATAATTTATGGTGGCCTCTACTTTTCAGATTTCCAGCCACTGTGGAACTTTTAATTCAGAGATTGGTTGTACAATTTCGGCGATCATTTCGCAGAAATGACAAATCATCATGTATTAATACTACTACATTTCTTGCACACCTAATCAACATGGATGTGGTAAGTTTATAATTCATAAAATGAACTTGTTTAATGCTGTTAAATAGCCACAGTCATGAGAACAAAAATTGAAATTTTTTTTTAGATTTCATATTTTGACCTGTAAAATTACCATTTTGCTATAGTTTTTCAGTAGTAATATCTTTTTCTTGGAAGTTTAGTAAGCTACTAAGACATTTTGCTGGACTTCTTTCTCTTATGTTTGCCTTTTATCAATTATGGCCTAACATCAATAAGTAGTACAATTTTCCTTTTATATTGATTTACCAACACTACTATTTGTACTCATTTGTCATGGGATGATTGCCATACATCATTGGGTAAATTGCTGTATTTTTCAGATTTTATTGAAAACTTACATGTCAGCCTACATACTTCTAAAAATGGTCACTTAAATGAATTTGATTCAATGATGTATTTTGTTTTATTATGATATTCATGCTTACGTTATATGTAATTTTTTAAACCACTTATGTGAGTTCACAATGTACATTCTATCCTTTTTACCTTTTAAGAATTAAAGGTCAGCTTTTGATACCAGAAATTTGGCTTGTAATTAGAAAAGCTTATTCAGCTCCCATCGTTAAAACTCACTTTCTGTTTATAGGTGCATGAAATTCTGGCCCTGGAGATATTAACCCTATTGGTTGAAAACCCAACCGATCATTCAATCGAAGTTGCTATTTCATTTCTGAAAGAATGTGGTCCTAAAATTCAAGAAGTGTCTTCTGCTGGGCTGGCAGCTGTCTTTGATTCCCTGCGCCACATTTTGCATGAAGGGCAATTGGACAAGAGGGTAAGTTTTTGACAAAATAGACTGTTCTTCTATTTGAGTTCACTATTTAGATCACTAATCAATACATCACACATTTCCTTACTTTAACACTTTTAAGTACTGCAGTAATTTTTTTGCTGATGACAGAAAACTTTTTTTGTTTCAGTCTTTTTAAGAAACAGTCTCAGTTGTAACTGCATGGAAACCCTTCATAGTTGTAGAAGAACAAGCTTTGCACTTTCCACTAATATTTTTATTTATTATGACCATGGTTTCGTCACTTGGTGACACCACCTGATGATGTCACTAAGCAACAAAACCATGACTGTAATAAATAAAATTATTAGTGGAAAGTGCAAAGTTTATTCTTCTCAGACACAGTTTATGTTGACTGTTAGATTGAACAAAACGCCAGTAAAATTTTTGAGAAAAATACGTTTTTTTGTTGTTATTTGCTATTTTTCATCAGATGACACTCGTCTGCAGTCACAATATTGAGTATAATAATCGCCATGTGTGGCTGCATACCTACTTCTTGATGTGTATATACATACCTACCTATATCTTGATAGATACATTTTGCTTGGGTGAATGTCTTCATGAATGTACTGAAATCATCCTGTGGTTGCAGAAACCTATGAGAAAGAATGAGAGGTTTGAAAGGAAAAGATGAGGAAAGAAATTGTCGTAACATTTACATTGAGGATATACCATAGTGCCTTAAGAATATTTAAAAAATAATAAAACAAAGATTAATGTAAAAGGAAGCGAAAACACAAAAAGTGTTTTTACTTCCTTTCATAGTGGATTCCACCAAGTCTCAGCCTCAACTGTGTCTCATAAATATATTTCCCTACCTTTTACATGTATAATGTATTTATTTCATATTACCAATGTTTTTAAAAATTATTTATGCATTATATGTTGTTATGTATTGTTATGATATAATGCTATACTAAAATTTATGCTATGAAATATTATGCTATTTTATATTATTATGTTATAAGGTCATTGTCACTTAATTTTTTATGTGGTACGAAATAAATTAGCATTTTAAATTATAGTAATTATGGTTTTAACGGAGGATATTTGAAATATAGTTTGACAGCTCAAAATTATATAATGTTTGTGTCTTAGCTCCCACTGCCTTGTACATGAGTGAAAAGGATACATACTAAATTCAAATGCACAAATAAATTATTTTTCCAAATATTATTTACACATATCTGTGAAAAGCTTAATTTTAATATTCCTGTTTGATTTGCAGGTACAATACATGATAGAAGTGATGTTTCAAATGAGAAAGGAGTTTAGCAAAAAGCAGGTCATTCCAGAAGAACTTGATTTGGTAGATGAAAATGATGTTAGAACACATGTTATAACATTAGAGGATACTGTCGATCCTCAGGATATTCTGAGTGAGTGATTAATTATTTAAATCTAATTGTGGTTTAAATTGATGCCAATATTGTTACAGTATTCATTGTCTCAAATTATTATGCAAGCATTTTATTTAGTAAGTTTTTACTTGAATTTTTTGTCCCAAAAGTGTTAACAGTGAGATTTCAACTATCTTTTGGGTTCCCATTGGTGAAACAACTCACCTGGAGTAGGCATAATCAAGGGGATAACTCTGTTGTGTGTGCTTATACAATTGCACATATGTATCTAACAAGCATGGGAAATTTCCACTATGTTTAAATATAATTCTTATCATAAATTGAGTTGTTCATTGGGTGTAAATTGTGGTAACCAGATTTATGTTTCAATCCAACAGATTCAGTTCAAGTACATATTTGGGTTTTTCAAAGGAATGCATGCATCATCGTATACATGGCAACTTAGCTTTTTATAATAGTGCCCTTTAATAATAGACATCAACAATTTCAAACAAAAGAGCTATGGTAAGAATAAATTATTATATTAAAATTTTAATATACATGGATTATATATTTTTTTCAGATGTGTTCAAATTTGATCCTGATTTTGTGGAAAATGAAGAAAAATATGTGGCATTAAAAAAAGCCATTATTGGAGACAGCAGCGATAGAAGTGGCTCAGAAGATGAAGGATCCGATGAAGATGAAGAGGAGGAGGAAGACGAGGGTGATGAGAAGGAGGGAGGAGGTCTGTGTTTATTTATCAAAACTGTTGATTTTAAAATACCACATAATTTTATAAAAAGCATGTTTGACTATCCTAGTGTGGTGGATTCGAATCCATCCCAGGTCGTGAATTCTTTTTAGATATTTTTTTACAATTTGGCACTTCAAAAACCTTTGTGTTATTTGCTACAGCACATTAGAACAAATTCATTGTGAAATAATGCAACATTTACATAATTTTTTACCCCTAAACTCGACCTTTCTCCCATAACATACTAATTTCATCATTCCAGACATTACACTAATATATGCTTTGTTTTGCATAAGATATAATTAATAATGATAGGGAGAAGGCAATATTGTCATCAGCATATTATCAATTATCAGCTTATCATTATAATGTTCAAATTTCACCATATCCTACCTGAAACTATACAATTAGGTAGAATTCAATTAAATTGACATTCACAAGAAAAATACCTCCTCAAAAGCATAAGGTTACTTGCGTTTTAATAGATAGATAATTTATAAATTAATGAAAAGTGCTTTCATTTGCATAAATGTCCATGTCATATGCATGATGGTAATATGTAATTATTTTGGTGTTTTTAATAGGTAGAAATGCACCATGCTTAATTTTACATTCAGAAAATACAATTTCTGAGAATGAATTCATTGACATAAAACATATTGAATTAGTTTTACCTGCTATGATAGATAAGAATGCCACTTGTCACAGTGTATTCATATCATGTAAGGTATCTGTTTATGCATGTTTTTGTATGAGGTACTTTCTATGTATCTTTTGATACTCATCTAGATGAAACTTTATGATCAATTTGATATCCAAGACAACATATCCTGATTAACACCCAAATCATAGCTTAATTACATTGCTTTATTCACCTTGTCTTGGGACTATTATAATATTCACTTTGCTTTATTCATACAAAAAATTTCACTGATTTTGATTTTACCTCATGATACACGTTTTAAAATGAAAAGCAAAACATATCTTGTTTTAAGCGTCTCTCATAGGGAGCATGCAAATAGGTAAATTTTAGTCAGAGGAGATGTTCCCTTACTAATGATGTGCCTTGACCAACCATGCAAGCTTACTTTCAGTTTATAAGTAAAAATATTTCTATGTTCTTAACATTTAATAATTTGTAATGAAGTACATATGGGCCTTCAAATACAAAATACTAGCTCTGGTGACAACTGCACAGCTTTACATAAATACTGGAAAGTGAATTATACAATACTTAATCAATTACTTTCATCTTTATTAATTCAGTCTCCCATATAAGTTTAATGGTATACCTAATAACATTTTATTTTTATTTTAACCATATTAATTGTGATTTTATAATGATTCCAGGGCAAGAAACCTGTTATTTTGCTACTAATGGATGGAAGCAGTACTTATTTGAATATAAATGTTAATTTGACTATTCGAATATATAAAGCGGTATAACTCAAAATGCTAAGTAAAAAAAGACTATATCATCATATGTATATACTCAAAAATGTTCTCTGTTAATACTCATTGAGTTACATTTGGTAGGGCTACTTTACCAAGATGCCATTGAGATACAAATTTGTCATTTGAATATTTATAATAATTTTTATATCTTATTTTGCTGAGTTGTTCCTTGAAAATTTATTTTATAACTGAGTTTCAGTCACTCCTCCACCCCAACTCACTCAAAAGCATAGATGATTTAAAGTATTGGGTCACCTTGCTGCCATCATGATTTTCTTGTATTTTATTTGGAGATATTGGTTCAAATTATGCACAAGTAATTTTTTAAAATAAATTTATTTATTTATTTTCATAAATTAATTTTTTAATTACAGGTGCTGGTGAAATTGTAGATAACACTGAAACAAATTTGGTCTCTCTAAGGCGAACTATTTATCTCACAATAACGTCTAGTTTGGACTTTGAAGAATGTGCCCACAAATTGTCTTGCTTACAGCTTCGTCCTGGCCAAGAGCCTGAACTCTGTCACATGTTTCTTGATTGTTGTTCACAGCAACGGACATATGAAAAGTTTTATGGACTACTTGCGCAAGTAAGTTAATGTGGCATTGTTAATAATTTATTTTTTAAAACTTGAACCATGTCGCATAATTCAGAATAATTTTTTAATCTTAATCTCAGTCTTAATAAGACATTATGACACTAAGATTAGGTGATGATTACTTTTAAAGGTCCTTAGAGTGAAATAATTTAGTCTGTAGTAGTGTGAAAGGGAAAATACTACTATGATTGATCCAAATTAAGTTGTGTGATATTCTTTTCTTATCCTCAGAGGTTTTGTCAGATGCGGAAGGTTTGCATTGGAGCATTTGAGCAGATTTTTAAAGACTCTTATGAAACTATCCATCGCCTGGAAACCAACAAATTGAGGAATGTGGCAAAATTCTTTGCTCACCTATTGTTTACGGATGCTATCTCATGGGATGTCCTCGGCATCATTCAGTTAGACATGGAACATACTAATGCATCGTCTCGGATCTTTGTTAAAATACTCTTTCAAGAACTCTCAGAGTATATGGGCCTTCAGAAACTAAATGAAAGAGTCAAGGACCCGTAAGTATTCAATTTTTTCTCCCAACACTTTAGGCATGTTTAAAACGTACAGTATGTGCATGAATCAAAGATAAATCTGAATCTTAGATGATACGTTTTCTTTGGAACGCCACCTGGGAAATAAAATAATTTTAATAGTAACCCACTGGTTATTATAAAAAATTATTTAAAAAATATTATTTAAAAAAAAACCAAAATATTAAAGTTTATCAACATTTTGTGCATGTATGTAGAAAGTTGAAACTTCTTTAACAGCATTTTACTTTGTGCCCTGGTAAATGCTGTATCTATTGAAAGGTGTTCTGGGTAGATCACTGCTAGTGTGATCGGGTAGATCACCACACACCATGTGATCTACCCAGAAGATCTTCAAATACATCTTGCCATGAAAGCCTTTATATGGGAATGCTAATTTCTAGATTCAGTCTTTTGCTAATTCAGTCCATTAAAGTTGAGGATTTGCTTACATTTTTAAGATAAACCACACTTTCTTCGGAAGTCTTGAAAGGAAAAAATGTCATCTTGGATTCATGTAAATACAATAGCTATATACATATATATATATATTCACATAAAGATTACACACAATATTTCACTCTAAGAAATGACATAAGTGGGTTGACATGAAGCTCAACTGACCAGTTGAGCTTTATGTATAGTTATTTTTTCTCTGAAGTTTTTTGGCCTAGGCATGAGTGAGTATGAAATCTTTCTGGCAAGTTATGTTTTCAAGGAGTGATGTTATTAATTTTCTTATGCCCATAACAATTGCTGTTTAGCAATTTACCAACTTAATAGTCTTTTCTCTAATTTCCTTTGGTATGCCCCTATCATTCAATTTTAGTGTTTTTTCTCAGTTTCTACGATATTTGAGTTTAAAAATATTGTTAATTAACGTGGATTTTAAAAGTGATTCATTCAAACTGTTTTCCATTCCTTAATACTTCTTGGGAGTATGATAATTTTCTTTTGATTTGGATGGTAAAAATATTGTCATGTTAGTTTGAACTTTAAATACAATTAAAGTACTGGTATTAACCAATTTGAAGTCACTAATTGATGATATGAAGATTTCATAGGAGTTTTTATTGCATCAAAAATAATTTGCCTCTTAGTACATTTCATAACTAGCAGCAATTTTAATAGTTCCACATTCAGTTTCTTTGAATGCGAGCAAAAGTATTTTTGTCATTGTAATCTTTAATAATAACTCACATTTTAATTACAGAACCCTGCAAACAGCTTTTGAAGGTCTCTTTCCTCGTCATGATCCCAAGGATACTCGCTTTGCCATTAATTTCTTCACCTCAATTGGCCTGGGTGGTCTCACGTAAGTCTTCCTTGATGTGATATAAGATACTGTTAAGTTTCTAATAGTTGTTGCATTTCTTTCCTTGAAAATGGTTGAGTTTAAGATTTTTTTATTTGAACTTTAATCATGTTCCAGGGATGAACTGCGGGAGCACCTTAAGAATCAACCCAAAGTTCAGACTTTAGCTGAAGCTCTTACGTTAAATTCATCATCATCATCATCGTCCTCTTCGTCATCGTCTTCAAGCTCAAGTGACAGCAGCAGTGATAGTGAATCAAGTGACTCATCTTCATCATCTTCAGATTCCTCAACATCCTCAGGTATTATTTGAACGCTACTAGCTATTATGAGAATTTCAGTGCTAAAATAAACATTAATTCAGAACTTGTGAGGGATGTTCAGGAAATAACCTTGGTTTTTACCTCTAAAAAAAAGAACATGCACACGTAGAAAAATATTATTGCATCTATTTTTTTAAATCAGATAGATTTACCAATGACTTAGTTAGTAGTTCAGCCAAAGGACTGCAGTCCTTGCTGAGCACTTTACAGGACCAGTGTGAGAGATTTGAGGTGAAATGTAATATGTAGTAATAAAACGAAAGTAATGAGATTCTCGAGAAGTAAGAAGGCTAGGCTAAATATCACATTAGGAGGGCGTAAATTAGAACGGCTAGAAAAGTTTAAATATTTGAGAAGCGTCATGGAGGAAAATGGACATGGTGGCCAGGATATTAGACAAAGAATTGTATTAGCAAGAGAGGCCTTTACGAAAAGTAAAGAGGTAATGAGAGGGACCTTAATTTAAGACTTGAAGAAAAGATTAGTGAAAACTCTCATATGGAGCATAGCGTTATATGGATATGAAACCTGCTCCATGAGGATGATAAGCATAGATTGGAGGCTTTCGAGATGTGGTCTTGGCGAATAATGGAGAGGGTAAGATGGATGGAGAGGAAAATTAATGAAGAAGCACTAAGAAGGTAGGGGAGGAGAGGCAATTACTACATGAAAACCAAAGTAGGCATGAAAGGTGAATGGAAGGGGTACTCAGAGGCAATGGGTTGTGAGTAGAATGTTGGGTAAGCAAGGTAGGGGTAGGAAGAAAATCGAGACTTTGGATATAATGATGGGTGGTGGGAAGTATGCAGATTTAAAGAGGGATTAAGGTAGGATGTCGCTGGGAAAATGTAACCTGAGGCTCATAAAAAAACCTACCTTTATCGGTAGATTACCATTGAATTAAGACATAGCATTTGACCGGTTTGAAAATCTCCTCTTTACAAAACTCTTCGGACTGTGATTGCAATCATTCTGTAATAGCATCTTCTTGTTCTTCATTGTCATCAAAACATTGGAAACTTAAGTCATTTCATCATGTGCAAAAAGAAGTAAAAGTCTCTGGGAGAGAAATCCTGGCTTTTGGGAGGATGTTCAAAAACTTTCATTTTTAATCTTTTAGCAAATCTTGTGTTGGCCATGCACCGTGAGGGTAGGCATTATCATGCAAAAGTAAGACCCCTAAAGTCACCATACTGGAACTCACCAAGCACAAGACTCCTGGTAGCCTAGCTTTTTTGTCTGTACCTCATGCAAAATTGAACAAGAAGTTTGTGAAAACTGCTCTGTCAATTGATAAATTGTAAACCTCCTGTTTTCAAAAACTTTTAACAAATGATCTGAACAAAGTCAGGCCCCTTCTTTCCTCATCATGAACACATAATCATCACTCTTTATCTTTTTGTCCATAAATGCTACAAAGTTCATGAATATCAATTGCTTGTATGTTTTTTGCCCCCAAAAATCATGTTACAGCATGCATGTCACATTTGGTGGGTTTTTTCTACCGTAGCAGTCATTTTTAAAGGAGTACATGACGAAAAACAAGACAGGTTATGAGAAATGAACTCCCACATTAGGAAAATTAGGTAACACTTAGGGCATAGTAAAACAATATGATTATGTATACCTTTACAATCTTATACAATAAAAGTAATGATTGGTAAAAATGATTATAAATAATTATTGTAAAAATAAAAATAAATATTATATGAGCAATTGCTAATCTTGCTGGACATGATGCTGTCAAGGAAGTACTAAATACTGGAAAAATATACAGTGCAACTGTCCAAGCTCTGACTAGCAAGAGAGGCACAACTGAAATGGCCTGAACACGAAGAGAAAATATAATTGTGTCCTAAAGCCATACAAAGTGTGAACTGCCAGCATATATGTAATTTGCAGACAGGTTGAGTAAGTGTCAGTAATAGGCATCAGCTGAGACAGAGGCTGTTAATAACTCAAAGTGAACAGAGTTGGCTAATAGGTCAACCCATGAGATTTTTCACACAAGGGAGGACAAACATTAGATCAACCTGCTGGAAACAAAAGGGTTAAGTGGGTGAGTCAGGTTGATCTTCATAATATCTAGGCAAATTATTTTGTGACTTTTTATTACAATTGTTTTCACTCTTCTTTTACAAGCATAATTACATCTACAAGAGGCTTGGTGCTATGTAACTCATACTCATGTGGCACTGTAATTCAAGACCGGATATTTATAGAGGCATAAATTGTAATTCAGCCATTATAATGAGTTTAAATAATTAAATTTATTAAAATTTTCTGTAATGGGTTGTTGGTAGGTTATAACCCTTAAGTTGTTACATAAAACAATTTCTGTGCTTTTTATCTAGAATTAGGCATAGTAATAAATATGGGATCAGTTGCTTAGTAGCAGTATTGAGTTAAGGGTTGACTTTCTTCAGGCCCTGTGAAATAGTAATCTTTATAGGTTATGATTAATAAAGTAAAATTGCCAGCCAAAGAAAACTGATATATCATTAATGTTGTTAATAATGCTTACTGGCATATTAAAGATAAAGAAAAATGCTTATTTTAATTCATGATAATATTTGATGGTAAAGCCTGAAATCATGAAATTAATTTGGCTTGCGAAAGCTTTGGCAAAGCATTGGTGGACATTTAAAAATTTTTGTTAAAGAATCATTATAGAATGTCAATGTGTTTGAATGTCCCTTTTCAATGGAAATTTTGACAGTATCACATTGTCTTTCAGAAGAATCATCAGCATCAGAGGGCAAGGGAAAGAAGAGAGGTAGCAAAAAGAAGGTTAGTGCCAAGAAAAGAAGTAAAGGCAACAAGAAAGCATCCTCAAAGAAAGTGAGTGCTAAACCATCCAAGAAGAAAAGTAATCCTAAAGAAAGGAAAAAAGAACGAACTAAAAAGAAAAGTAGTTTGTAAAGTTTGGGTGAATGTCTGTGCAAGTGTGTGTATATGTTACATTTTTGTATCAAGCTGTTAAATTTTGAGACTCATAAACTCTTTAATCATTTGCATTGTCTGTTGTTCTCTGTAACTTTTCTATGTCTGCAGTTGAGACATAGGCAGATCGTAAACTGAGAAATATATATCTATCTTTTCCTGAAAGATATTTTTAAGGAATTTAATCATTGTATTTCTTTATTTCTATTTAAGCCCAGTGTTATTACCTAAATAATCTAATTATACTAGTATTCAAAGTGAATTACTAAAGTGAATGACTATTTTCATTTAAAAAATTTGGAGATTGATTATTGATGAAGAGAATTGATTTTTTTTAAATTTTGTATTTATAAATTGCTGTGACAAATGTGCAGTCGAAAGACAAATTGTACTTGATCGTTAAGTATGAATTTTGTGGTGTGAATCTAATTTCTCTTTTTGGGTATGGCTTATTGACAAGTCATTTGAATAACATTGGTCAAGTTAGCTCTGGCACTGCCATTAGGTTCCATTAATGGAATATTAGAAGACTCAGGAAATATAATTGGCATTAAGAAAGAGTTTTTTCACCACTTACTTTTCTGTAAAAGGCATCTTGATAGAAGTGTTTTTCTAAAATGTTTCTCGGTCTAAGATGGAGGTTTTATGCTAACTTATGGTCACTACCTTTTGGTAAAACTATCGTTGAATTTATCAACTGTGCAGGCATGCTGAATATATTTTCAAGGTCACTGTGGTGCCACATTTTTAAAATGTGTACAGTATTTACTCTTAATTGATTGAGTACATCAAATTTTACAGCAAATGGAAACTTCATGTAAGATAGCAGAGAAATAAAATGTTTCTAAGATGATAACTTTCTGAGTTTTTATCCCTGATTTTATAGCTATATAGAGTTAATACTTGAAGTTTACATTTCTTTAGGTGTCATTTAAACTACTCCTTAAAATGTTTGAATATTGGAAACAGAGACCTGATTCTCCAGTCATTCAATACTCTCCCACAAAAATGTCTCCCCTCTCCGAATAATGAGTACATTTTGGGAAGTGATGAACTTGAATTATGATCACATTTACAATAATTGGTAGGTATTTATATTCAGAATCAACAGTGCATATCTTAATAAAGGTGCAAAACCATATATTGGAGATAATTATTACTAATATGAGTATATATGTATATATATTCATATTAGAAGTGTTGGTTCATTATCAAGGACCCCTTTGACATGTTCAGTACGCGATAATGAATCAACAGTTTATTAAATTTGAAGGCTAACTTAGGCTTTGGCCTTTAAAAATTAGGGCTGTGGAGCCTTTTTTGTTGTTAACTTTTGTAGAGAAAAAAGGTTAAAGTTGAGCATTTTTGTCCGACAAGATAAATAAATAGAATGGTGCAATAACTATTGGCCCACAGTGGCCATATTTGCACTTTTGAGGAATAACTAAACTTTTAGGCATATTCATCGAATTTCAATGAATAACAAAAAAGTTATAAATAATTGAAAAAACGAGATCTTCTCTACTGCCTTTCTCTACATATCCCAATAATGAAATGGTGCATACCAATTAATGGGCTTCCAAATGTTATAACGACGAGCCTAATTTGAACTATGTTCGATTCCTGTGTACCATTCCGTGAGCGCGATAGTTCCTAGAACCAATACCTTGATGTGAAACTTCATCTATGCCATAAATAGTATTTATTAATGCTCCATCATTCGAAGATACCTTCCTTTAGCATTATTGGGTCTCGTACTAAAATAATGAGTGCGTTAATCATCACGTTTTTATAAATAATGGCTTTTGACGAAACGTATAAACAAGTCCCTCGTGTGTCCGCTTTCTCTTTCTACCCCCCCTTTTCCGTTTCCCCTTGCTCACAACTCGCACTACAAAATTTCATAAAAACAAACCATTTGTTCGTCGGAATCGTCCGCTATTTCGACAAATAGCCTTTTCCGTTACTGTGTTAATTGTCTTGACGATGGACTGAATGGCTCCGACATAGCACTTAGAAATATCCAACGCCGAATTTATCCTTCGAGTATATTTATAAGTAGGCTTACGGCTTTGGCCTAGACTGCCTCTCAGCATAAAGAGTTGTGTGAATGTGTTGATGTAGTGAATAAAAAGGTTCTTCAACATGACAACTTCTGTTTTCTTTCGATAAGTCCAGCTATTGACAGAAGACTGAAATATATTAAGGACTGAAATTTTATTTCAGAAGAACACTGTCCAGTGATGATAATATACTTTGTGATTTATGCTATACAGTGATGAATGTGGCGATATGCATTTATGGTTTGTGCAAGGGCATCTCCAATTCTTTAACATAACTGTCTTGATTATGGAAAGTACAAAAGTGAGTACAACTGATATTGTCAGTAAACTTGGAAAGTTAAGAACAAACCTTGAGGAAAGGCAGGATTATATCACTTCGAAAAGAAAAATAGAATACCACGTAATAATTTCAATATAATCCTAAAAGAGTTGACAGCATTTTATGACAGACGCCTTTCATGCATTGAGTTATGGGAGAACTCAGTTTTGGAGCGGAAACTTTTACTTGGATAAACAAAATGAATTATCATGGTCTTATATTTAAGCTTCATGTGAAAAAATTGATGATTAATGAAGCAGTGATTTCAAAAGCTTTTTCGTTAACTAGTTATGAAAATATTACTTCTAAAGAAAAATGGATACAACTCAAAAACCTCAGCCACATCATAAATAATTTACCTCAAAACTCCGTATTTTGACTGACTTTCTCAAATACTAAAAACTTTCATAGAAAAAGAGTTACTTCATTAACCACCGCGGTTTTATGAAAAATTTGGCTTTGGAAGAAACTTATGAATAAGACCGGCCGCCTGCATGCGGTGACCGCTTTCTCTTTCTCCCTCGCCTCCCCGCTCCCCCTCACCTTTACGCTCGGCCTTGCGCTCGCTCTACATTCTGATGTACTGCTGCGTTTCACAAAAACGAACAACATTTATCCAGAAATCCAAAATCCATCCATATTTCCAGAAATACTCTTCCCTCGCATCGGCAGTAATCTTCGGAAGAATACTGCCGATGGACCGTGTGGCTCCGACATAGTACTTAGGAATATCCAATGCCCATGCATATTCATACTTTTAGTCTATTTATAAGAGGCTATTGTGCTCCCATAAAGTGAAAGAGGAGACGAATGCATCTGATTATTGAAGGAAAGTATCATGTAACACTGCCGACGTGAAAACATTTTTTGATCAAAGTAGGGAAGGAGTTACTGTTAGTAAGCGAAAAGGTCACTCACGACTTAAAAATTATTTATTAAAACTCCGTATTTTCATATAGGAGTTAGTTTCCGGCGTGACTTGGTGGAACTGCTACATGATTAAATGAGACACAAAAAAATTGAAATTACACATAAATATATTTTCTACACGACCCAGGTTTCGTCGCAATGCAACATCATCAGGTGACCTGATGATGTTGAAGTTTGTGTCTCATTTAATCCGTATTTTCAAATTGTATTCCTTAATCATCCGTGGGTTTCGCCGAGGAAGATTTATTTCATTAATCAACACGATTTTATAAATAAAGTCTGTCGAAGAAACGTTGGAACGAGTCTCCTCCGCCCTCATGCATTGACCGCTTTCTCTTTCTCCCCTGCCTCCCCGCTTCCCCTCACCTACGCGCTCGGCCCGGACTACGAAGGTGATTTCAATGAGCGTGGCCCCGAAGGATCGAAATAATTATTCTATCGCTTAACACAAAGTGGAAGTGTCTCCTAAATTAGCATGTTATGTTGCCCCTTAAATTTTCCTTACAATGGGAGTTTCACCAAGTTTCTACGTCATTCCATTTTGAAGTTATGGGGGAAATAATTCTATTTATTTCTTTATCTCACGTCTTCTGTCTTTTCCATTTGATTTTCTAGCCTCCCTTTTGACGTACATCCTTGTCCTTCACTGGCCTCCGAGTGACCTTCAGCCGCCTCTCGGTCGGCCGAGTTCCCATCGTATGACCTTCAAGTGCCCATTTCTCTGTTTATGCTTCTTCGAGAAAATCGACGATTTTGAGCGAGTTCAAGAAATAGTGCCCAAAGGGTTGAAAATCGTCCTTCAGAAAACGCCTGCTTCAGTCGTTGAGAGGCGCTGAGAACGCCTATCGGTTGGTTCTAATGCCGCTAATGCCTCTCGGGTGCTACAAATGCTTTTCGGGTGTGACAAATGCCTCTCGAGCGCCCACTTCGAAACGGCTATCTTTCCTTTGTTTATCTTACGCACAGTCTTTAAAACTATACTATTATGCGACAAGTGGGAAGTCCGAGCCTCGTGAATATATCAGGACGAGGGGCGGCATTTACCGTTATAAGCAGATATGTTTTATAAGCAGCGTGGTCGTTTACATATTCTTCAATGCCGTGAGCGGATATTTCTCCGCATTTCGAAAGCTGTTCTTTTCATCCCCCGACAATTCGGTCTCGCTCTCACGAATGTTTAATTATTTTTATGTATTCCAGTCTTTCCCATAACACGCATCATTGGAGATTTTGATTTATTCGTGAGACGTTATTCACTCTCCTGTTGATGTAACGGTTGGCCGAATACCCCCGATCCCATCGTACTTTTCATTCTTGGAATTTAATTGTGATTTTTTCAAGATGCGTATTGATCATCTTACGATTTTTAACCCAGTGATGATTGAAATAATTTTTATTTCGGTCAACGCAAAAGTTCTGAGATCCGGATAATCCAAAATAAATTCTTACCTCGCAGGTGCATTTCCTCCTAAGAATTTTCTCATTATTTTGTCACATTTAAATGATTCCAAGCTTTTACTGATGCTGTCTATTCAGTAACATCAGTTTTAGGCTAATAATTATCCCCTTGATACGATTCGATTGGGTTAGCCATGGAATAATAATATAAGCTTTATTTAGCAACTTGCTATTCTATACAAGAAGAAGAAGCAGAAAATTCATATAATTATCAATATTATCACATAAGTATCACAACTTCACGAAAACAATAACATAAAGAGGAGTATCACCACCATAAAATAGCCTATAATCCTACCTAACCCAGCTGGTGGAAATGAAAGCATTGTGCCTTTCCAAATAAATTTAGATAGTTTCTAATAATGAAATATGTTCAAAGAATACCTTTGTGTTATGAAGCAATCTCCAGATGAATTCGTAATCTCATAGGGTATTTTCTATTATATAACTCAATTGTCAATAACTTAGACAATAGTCCATAAAATGTCTTTTCATTGTGCCCATGTTCAACTAATATATAGTCTTAAATAATTCCAATTTTGGTTATTAAGTAGGTACTTAAACAGGGCCAAATTAGAAAATAATAAATTATCTAGGGATAATGACAAGAACAAGATTTGACCATTACCACATTGAAAATCATATAACTTACATACTCCAATGTATTCCCAGCATAGTTCTATTGAAAGATTGTGTTGAATTATATATAAGTTGTATAAAGCTTTTGATTTTACTGCAAAAATGTTACATAAACATACAATGTTATTTAAAGCTGGTTAAATTTAACTTATTTGTTTTAATTAAATAAAGAGATACCATGAGATTGTAGGAGCATTCTTGGGTAAAAATGCTTGATTATTGATTTTTAAAGAAATAAAGGTAATGGTAAATCTTAATATATTAAAAAAAAAACAACTTACACTAATCTTGCACCCTTACTTATATGCTTCAAATAATGATATAAAAATTGTGGAACCACCACGGGCCATCTACATGCTCTCATTTAAAAACAGTGGACCTTAGAAATCTGAAACATAAATTACAAAATGACTTAAATCTTGCATATTACTATTATAACAAAATAGATATGCAATGAGAAAGTTAGGTAAGCCATGTACCCTTACTATCTCATTAACCTCTAAAGGCAATGCTTTATTGCAATAGCCAAGTCTCCCTTTTCATTGCTGATTCCTCCAGCTTAGGGTACAATGTCAGGTACATCTCTCATTCCATGTTCTTGAAGAATCCAGCTCAGGGTTGTCTGTATGGCTTCACCCCTGCCACCTTACCTTTGTGAATGCTGTCTGGGAGCTGATTACTCCTTAGGAAAAGTCCAATCAATTTTGCCCCTTTTGTCCTATTGCTTCTAAAGCTTCTATTTTTTCATATCTTATAAAACTTTTTTATTACTTTTTCTACTTACCTAGCCTTTTTTCATAAATACCTACCAAATCTAATATCTATTATTAAAAATGACAGGTATATAATATTAAAGCACCTTATCTTCCTCATTCAGGGGTCTGGAGAACATATATTTAGATCATTTTTAGACATTGGAATTTTGGATTCCAACAAATAAAAACATTCGCAACTTATTTTGTATAATGAGTAAAATTTGATAAAAAATTTAGTCTGTATTTGAAATGTAATAACTCACAATGTCATGTGAGTTATGTAATCCCAAATCCTATGTGGCCATTCTTAAAATGACTTTTATAATACCTGTATAAATGGTTTCTTTTTTCTGATAAAAAGTGTCTAATTTAAATAAAAGATAGCACTTTTAGTTCAAGTTCATTGACATATTGGAAAAAATATTGAGCCCTTGTTTAAATATAAACTGATGATATTTTGGAGATGAATGTAATTTTGAGGGCATAGAGTCTAGAGGGGACCTCCCTTTTTACCCCCAGATGAGCGCCCAGTACTGGTGATGTATTTGTGGTGCCAACATCATAGGATGATGATTCTGGGTCAAACACACTGAAGTCTTTCAAGAAGCATTTCCTCTACACACATTTATATGTAGCTTTGTTAGTCTTTGGCAAAAATGATTATCCTGCAAAGATATAACTTATATTACATGATAATACACATGCAATGATTTTAGTCACCCAGAGTTGATTTTAGATGTACATACTTGGTGGCAAATCAACTAACTAATAATTGCCAATCTGAAACTTTCCATCTGGCAAAAGTGGTTACAGAATGCCCTGGACTAAAGAGTTTCTATGTCTACTTACTTCTCATTAATAACATATGCCATAACTTCTGCTATAAAAAGCTACAATAAACTACATCCATGACATTTTTTAGTTCTCAAATATATTGAAAATGTAACTTTCATATATGTTTTGCACTGTCATAGGAATGATGTGAAAACTAATATTTTGCACACTCTTCAATAAATACTACAATATAGTCTATTATGACCCACTATAAACGATGTCTTAGGAACAATAATTCACAGAAAAGTCCAATCCTGAAATATTCAATTTCTGGATTTTCACCATTATTAAATGTTAAATTATCACAAATACGACTCTTCCTTTAGTGTAGTATTGAAGCAAGGGAGATTGGTGTGTGAAATAAAAAGATCACATAAAAAGTTGTCGAAAGAGATAATGTTGGAAGTGTGGTAGAATGTTGAAGGAAAAATATGAGCAAAAAGAATTTTAAATAAACAGATAGGAGGTAGAAGATGATGAAGGCAGGTGAAGTAAGATCTGGTGCTTTATCAGCAAATAATGCTCACAAAGTCTTCATAGGTTTTCCACTGGGTCAGGGACTCCAATCTGGCAGATGTTTTGACCCTCAACTCGAGGGTCATCATCTCTGTAGAGTCCTGAAGACCCTCGAGTCGAGAGTCGAAATATCTAACAGAATAAAGCCCCTCACCTGGTGGAAAACCTGAGAAGACTGTAAAAATCATGAAGGCTGGGCTAACTAAAAGCAGGCAGATAACCAGAGCTAATTCTGCTGTAGAGCCCTGCTTCATTTTAGTTGAGTTGAAAGAGGGTTTCAATTGTGGGTAAAAATACAAGTGAAGTTTCCATTCAAAGGTCAAAAATAAGTATGCTAATTTCCTTTTTTCTTTCAATTGGCTTTTATTGCTTATTTTTGGTAGTTATTTGGTCTATAAACCTTATTTTCCTGATTCAGTAGTACATTTACTCATTCCTTAAAGCCATTCCTAGAGGAAGACCAACATGTAACACCATGAACTGATTGAAGTGAGAGTTGCAAAGAGGTGATAGATTTATGTAAGGAACTTGGATCTAAACTTTAATACATCATTACTGGCAATAATTTGAAAGACCATATAATATTTGACCAGAAACTAGTCATGACAAAAGCATAATTCAGAAATTGCAAAACAAACACCCTTGTCCTGCTTGCAGTGATTCTCCATGGGGGATATTGTCAAAAGGACTAATGTTCTTTTCTAGCAATATTAGTGAATTAAGGAAAGACCTAATTTTGTAGTTATGAAAGATACAAACATTCTACTCATTAGTTCAATCTAAAATGTCCAAAAAAGATTACTGCTCTATGGAAATATATCTTTTATTTTCATCACTGTTTATTTTTCCATAGATGGAACATTTTAGATGTGCCACAGAGGATGTCAGTATATTACAGATGCCTCAGACATGGCAGACCTCATTGAACAATTGGGGATTTCATTTGAGTATTGATGACTGTTTCTTTGACTCATTTATCATTTCATCTCAATCCTCCTATCTATTTGACTTCACTGTCTGAGAGAAGTTAAATCCAAAGAAATGTGTCTTAGTATTACAAACACTCACAAGCTATGATTTAGGAGTTAAAATGCAATTTTGGGTGGCATTTACTCATGCCTGTATAAAACATTTGTTGACTGTTCATTATGTGCAGTCATAAACTGGGCTTAATGCTTTTTCAATTAATAAGTTGACCAATATGCACTTGTATCCTGTATCATACCTGAGGTGACAGTGGAAAAAAAATAAACAGTGCCTTGGTTAATTTTTTAGTGATTTATTGTCAGTAACAAGGACAATATTGAAGTTGTTCCAAATTTAAAACAATGTGATGAACAAAACTGAATAATCCATTGTTTCTTCATTAGGTCTAAATCACAGTATACTAATTGCCTTAGTATTAAAATACAAAATTATATCAAATAGTTTGATAATGTAAGGTGCAATAAAACATTCATTCGATGAAACAATACCAAAATGGAGTATTGAAGTATACCACAAATATGAGTCATACTCAACAAAAATAATGAGTATCAGTCTTGACAATGACTTAAAAAAACTTTGAGCAATTAAAAGCCTATTTTGAATCCATCCAAAGATATTCAAAATATCTTTGAATAATAGTCAGTTAAAATTGGGAACATTATCTTGGAGATAAACTTTAAGAAACAATACCAAAATGGAATCAAGTGGAATAAGGTGCACTTCCTTTAAAGTAAAAATTTTACAAATATGTTATCTATGGATATCTTAGTAAAATTTTCCATTAAAACTGGAAATAAACTAATATCCATAGTTTATCATAATATCAGACCTGTATGTATTTGTAAGCGTCATAAAATATTTGCCACAAAAATTTTGAATGGTAAATGGAAAAAAATAAAATAAATTTAGTCTTAGAAAAAATTAACACCTTTAACTTTGGCACCTTCTGCAACTCTTGAGACTGTAGTTCTTCAAATATTCACACTGAAGGAATGAAATGCAGGCAATTAAGGTGGAATGTATCAAAAATACATTCAAATATCTTCCATTCTTCACATCTTTGTAGTCTCTTGGGTAGTCTCTTCTAATTCCACTCCCATAATTCCAAGAAGAATTTGTGAGTAGTATGTTAGCTTCTCTGAAAAAACATAATTTATTTTAGAACAAACAATATTGTATGCTCACAGAAAAGTTTTCAATTTTCCAAATTTTTCAGTTCAAATCTGTAAATATAATGAATACATAGACATTTGGCAAAAAGGGTGATTGGACAGTAGGTTGACAGATCTCTTTTTAATTCATGTTTGTTTATTCATCATATTCCAATTACCAGTATTGTATCACAACTACACAATATATACCTGATCTATATCTTTGGTTATTAATGAATTATCCCTAGAGGAACTGGCTACACAAGGGTGCCAAATGGCTACACAGTATGTGTGACTGGCCAGAAAGACTGTGTAGCTATTTGGCACATTGTGTAGCCACTTCTAGGGGTATTCAAAACCTAGGTATGATTTTCCCATCCATAAATATCTTATCTCCATTTATGTGTTAAATTATTTTTTCTGAATCTCTCAAATGGGGTTGTAAAAATCCCATCATCACTTAGGAAATATTTGGTGACAAACAGTGTGAATACAATGACAACTTTGTTTGTGATTCTATTGATGTAAATATGATCGAAAGGTATCAATATATCAAATAATATAGAAAAGCATATGCCTAACGTACATAAAATACTTAAGTCGATATATACGGATTTTTGGAAGGATAATTGAAAACTGTTTGTAACATTTTGAGCTTTCACTTTCTCACTACTTCATACTTTTTATAATTTATATTCCTTTTTAAATACCTATTCTTATAATATACTTTCCTACAGAACTAAAATCCTTTGAGCCACAGCTCCCTTTGTGCAGGAGGTTCAAAATGTTTGGTTATTATATTAAAGATGGAAAACTCTTAATTACTTCACTTGGTTTTGCCAAGAGTTCTCATGGATTATAATAGTGGCAAATATTTGGAATAAAACAAAAATACCCTATTTGACCACTATCAGTTGCAAGAAAAGGTTTAAAAAATTATATAAAATATGTATACTTTGAGTTTCTTGTCTATTTTTTTGGATTACCATAAAACATCACTTTTCAGTGTTTTGACATAGCTTTTATTCCAATTAAAATGTCTTTTTGATTTCTTCGGTAAATGCATAGTAAATTTAAGACAGGTTCATAAATAACAAATATTAATCAATAGTCATATATGCCATACAATTCTCATAAATATTTTGGACATCATCCCTTACTTAATATTACAATGAAGATGAGACATTAAGATAACATTCAAACTCTACTATAATCTAGTCTTAACAATGCAAATGAAAATTGGAAGAAAAATAGAAGGTAAAGTATATAATGGAGTTAGATAAGGGTGTGGCCTCTTGCCAGAGCTGTTAAACACAAACTAGGAAGAGGTAATAAAGGAAATACAAGAAAAATTCATCAGATGTATCAAAGTAAGAAGAAGATTTGTGGATGATATAGCAGTCATAGCAGAGAAATGTGAAGACCTACAGACTACCTTGAACTTAATGGAACAAATACTGAATGAGTAAAACATGAGAATAAATAGAAGGAAGACTAAAATACTAGTATGCAGAAGAGAGAAACTGACTGCAGATGTCAAGCTATAAGGGAATAAATTAGAAGAAGTTGAATCTTTCAACTATCTGGGAAGCAGAATGAAGGGAAGGAAGAAGTTCTAGAGATATCAAGTATATATTAACTCAAGAAAGCATTCATGGTGACTACTAGGCCCAAGGAAGATATCACTCCAAACAAGGAAGCAGTATGTGAAAATATTTGTATGGAGCATGGCACACTATAGATCAGAGACATAAACCATTGAAAAAACAGACCAGAGAAGAAAAGTAGCCCTTGAAATGTGGTGCTGGAGGAGGATGCTGAAGATCAAGTGGACGGACAGAGTTAGGAATGAGGAAGTGCACAGGGGAACGGAGGAAGATAGGTCAATTTGGAACACCATAAGGAAAAGAAGAATAAGGTGGATAGGACACACTCCGAGGCATAATGGTTTTGTGAAGAATATAATAGAAGGAAAAAGGGCCCACAAGGAAGGCCAAGGGGCAAATTATAAGAGAATTAGAAATAACTACAAGGGGTAAGAGAGTACTAGATAAGAAAGAATGGAGGGCTACAGTCAACCAATCTCCAGATTGAAGTACTAATGATGATAAACCTACTTTATACTCATTTTTCAGACACATTGACCATGCCTCTACTAACATTTATTTTTCCTTTTGTAGGAGAGAATGAAACATTGAAATCCAAATCAAGGTTTACACTCCATAGTGTCTGAACCAGCATACTCAAATTATGTACCTATATCTGGGATTATTGGATCTATAGATAGTGAAAATATACTTTATGCATAACAATACAAACTAAACTGTTAAAACTTTTTTAAATAGAGAAATTATGTCTTCAAATAATCTCGAGAGAAAGCTAGTTGTGAGATTGAAATCAGTAAAGATACTTATTTAATAAGTCCTTTGATAATAGGGAATGTTTCATAATTTGAATTAGATGTAGAAGTAAATGAAATAAATAGTGATCAAAACTTACCCATGCATTTTCCTTGAGTTTTTGTATCTGATTTTCGAACAACACAGAAGTAGTACACTGGTACACCACTGAGAGTAATGGCCACACTAATAACTGCAATATGAAGGCAAAACAGATTAGAAACTATAAGTTTTTCAATGTGTAATGTTAAAGCTTAAGCCTAAATCAAACCTGGATGAGGATGCAACAGTGCGTTAATATTGTAACATATTTGCCATGAGTGCTTATGTTTTAAGATGCATCAACAAGTTATTAAAAGAACTGTAATTTTTATGACAAAGTAAATTAGATCTTCATGGTAATAAACTTTCCCACCATAATCTTATTTAGTTTTATCAACATAAGAAGTTATATCTAACCTTTAAGACCTTTCAACAAATTCTCACTTTTAGTTCTGATGCATACATTTCCACAATTAAATCCCAAATGGGAATCACTACCAAATTGCAGTTATATAAAATTGGATCAGGAAGTCAAAGGATGAATTTTAAATGTTAAGTAGTTAGGAAACAGTCAACTTTCCAAACAAGCCAGGGGTTGATTGCTGAGTTGGTTATATATTAAATAAGCCCATGGCTATTTTTCACCAAACCTCTTTAATGGTTTAGCTTCACTCCTATTGATGTCCCACTCCATGAAAACGTTAGGTACCTATCTGAAATTACCTGACTCAAAGACCTCTTAACTTCTGATTTGACCAACATTCACCTAGAGTCAACAGTGATTCTAAGAAAGCCAGCACTATTGTAATGACTGAAACAATTGGCATGGAATGACTTTTATTATAAAAATGTGTCAACAATCCTATTTTACACATGTGGTCTGTTAATGATTTTTCAATATTAATTTTTTTCCATTAGAAGATATATAATTTCAATATAGGAGTGTTAACAGTTTCCAAGCAAGTAGGTGGAGAGCAGCTGAAAATTTTGTAGAGTTTATAGGAAAAGAAGCCGATATAATGAACTAGAATAATTTTTAATAAGAAAATAATTTGTATTTAATTAATTATATTCATGTGTTTGTGTCCATTAATATAATAACACATTGATTTTCAGTCATAAGTTTGTTTTTTCTTTTATAGTTTTTCACCATTAATTTTTCTAGGGAAGGTTAGCTGCCCCCTCCCCCTGTCCCCCAAATGATACCCATGTTTCTATATTCATTTGGTTTATTTTCTATTATTATATCTATTATTCTCCATAGAATTTATGATATGTACCACCTACAGTAGTCATAGATACATAACAAGATACCTCACAACCTAATATTTTCTAATTATATGCATAATAACTCCAATTAATTTATTATAAAAAGTATAAAAGTGTGTTGTCTTAGAGGTGCATTCTTATAAATCTCTATCCAGCAAATTAAATGATAGTTCAATTAAAAGAAGAAACATACATATTGTTGAACCTGAATAACAATATATACCTCATGCCATAATATATACTGAAATTTTCGAAATAAATGAATTACAAAATATCTTTGATATGGCAGAGCTTGTAAACCTTTGTATTATTAATGTAATTATTTCAAGGTTGAAGGTGACACTTGAATATTTTTAGAAATAACCAGGCAACCCCCTTTATTGTTGAGGAAACAAAATGAAAATATAATACAACATTAACTGACATCATTACCTGTATTAATGGGTTCCTTTATTGTTGGGACAATAACAAGAACAGAGCAAGCAAGGAGGAAGATAACAGCCAGTGACAAAGGTGCCTTCATTGGACGATTCAGATTTGGTTTAGTCCACCTCAAAACAATAAGTCCAGCCACGCATGCTCCAGAGGATCCCCAGAGGATTACACTGAAGTAGTTGATGAGGGCGAACACGTCACTGACACACAGCATGATAAGTGAAGTGATGCACTATAAGTGGTAACGGAAAAGAAGACAATATTTCAAAGACTTGTTTAGAAAGAGGTCCTGTCTTTAGATATTCCAATACTCATGATGCACTGAAGGTTAACATTCTCTACTCTAGAACTCCGAATATGTGAAATGACCATAAAGCCATTGAAGCAAAAAAATTAAAAAAACTCAAAATACATATTTTTGTTAAAACTTTCTTACAACAGTTACAATCCATAATTTCAATTTAAATGACATTGGCTAATGTCATCATATGCTTCAAGTAGTGACGTATAAATAATAATGTCATAAACAGAGTTTCCACATATGTACATAATAAGTTTTACCATGATTCATCTAGAATCTAAGGCATGGTTTGTTTGGAGGGCAGACATTTTAATCTTGTTGCAGCCATGTCTGACCTCATATACTCCAAGGTATTTTTAGATTAATGGCAATCAGCCTGTTAATTACTTTGCGGCTTTTTTAGGCATTTTAGAATCATAGCGATCATCATATCTATATCTCTATGGCAGTGGTAACCAGTTTCTTGTATCCCGAAACTCTTTAAAATGACTCCAGCATAGTTACCTGTCAACATAACATGTCCCACCATATATTGTCTTATTGTTATCCAATCCTCAATTATTATTCAAACCAAAAACGTGTTTTATTAAAGTGAACACAAATTTTAACTATTGATGCAAAATTCAAGCACATGAGGGTGTGTGGCTTTTCAGTTATAAAAGGGTAGAGCAAATGAAAAAGAATTTTTAATTTATATTTCTTGTTGCTCCTTGGCTATGTTCATTTTAATTCTGTGCATAAGATATCGATTCTAATGTTCTTAAAATATATAAAAAACTATTCTTAATGTTCAACACCTTTTTGAAGTACCTAATGTAATGAAAGTAAAAATGTAACATTTTCTCTGAAGATTACTGCAGTGATGAAAGTAACATTTAAAAATTTTCAAGGGAGGTTACAGATTTAAGTCTAGTTTTACCTGCAAAAGAATGTATTGACATAAGTGTTTGAATTAAAGATGCTTTGATTAATAGCAACACAAATTTCCTTGGTGCCAAACCAGAAACTGATTACAACCAATAGGGAAAGCTTATCCTCAAGAGAAAAGTCCTTGAATTCTGATGTTTTATGCTTAACCAACTCTTGGTGATGAATTTCATTTAAATCAAGCTTTTTTAAAAATATAGGAAATAATAATAATAATATATATATTTGACTTAAAGGTACATTGCATACTCTAGTCATCGTCAGTAAGAATTACATATAATTGTCAGAGTTTGTCTTTAAAATTTCATGTCCAATATACTGGATTCAAAGTACTCATTTATATTATAAAAAGCATGTTTGTGCAGCCAGGTCAATAGCACGATTTTAAATCTAGCACCACACACATATCTTGCAATGGGGGGTAGTCTGCTAAATAGTCTTATAGCAAGACTAGATGATGATTTATAAATCTTGCCAAGGAGGCAGGCTGGAGCATCAAGTTTGTCTTTTTGCCGTGTGTTATATTTATGCACTTCCAATCTAACAGGGTAATCTCTAAGCTTGTTCTTAAGACTACATAGTAACTTATAAATAATAAGAGAGTAGATGGTCATAACTTTCAAAGAAATAAATATGGGTTTAGCACTGTCCCTGGGTTGAGCATCTGAAATACATCTCATGGTCCTCTTTTGCAAGATGAGAATATCCTTAAGAATAAATAAGAATATTTTAAGTGATGGGAAATGTAATCCCTTAAATCGAGTTTAATGAGAAACATATAAATCATTTAAGAGTCTTGAAACCAACGTGCGTTGGTGCTTAATACAATAATTGGTATTCACACTGCCCTCAGGGCCAAACTCTGCATCTAGCTTTACCATCCTCCTGACAATGTTTGCTTCTACCAGGAGGTAATGATTTATCTTTGGTGGTTCCAAAAGAGCCAAGGATGGAGGAAATCAAGGGGGAAGGTGGTCACGGGTGGTGAGCATCGATGGGCATGACACAAAGGGGCCATTCACTTCTTGGTGGTGGAGTCCACTCAAGGTATTGACTATTCTTTTTCCTTACCGTGAAGATAAGAGCAGGAATCGGAGTCGCCCTTTCGACATGGATAAATGAGAACAGGGATGGCAAATCTCCCTGACAGGAGCCGGCGTGGAAGAGCCTCGCAGATGTGAACAATATGCCGTTAACACCTCCGAACGTCGACAGGGAGACGAATATTGGAACTGCCCAGGCCAAAGGTCCCAATGCTTTGTTTCCAAATGACTGAAAAAAGGGGAAATATTGAAAATGATTATTTGATAAATTTCGTTCGTTTTTTGTTTTAAATAATTTGAACAGCGCCAGAGTAGTTTCAAAGCTTATTTCAAGATAGCTTGAAAGAAGACTTAACTTCAAGGTTGCTATAACGAGATACAAATAAAACGTGAGGACGTACCACAGCGACTGCTGGAGATGCGAGCATTTCATCAGTCGGAACGACAGCAAAATATGCGATGTTTGTAAGTACGTAAATCAGCGTGATGACAGGCATGGCTATGAGGATTGCACGGGGAAGATTCCTGCAGAGAGAGAGAGAGAGGAAAAATCATGGAAGAACATTTCTCAAATTTGTTTTACGACAAATCATCCAGAACATCTCGGGATTAACGTGTGAGTAATGGGAGTTTTTACAGCCGAGGAAAACATTCCAGTTCAGTGCAGGTGCGGGTCCTTTAAATAAGAATAATTATGAGTAATTATTATAATAATATTATTTAAAAATGAACTATCTACATGTAATGGGAGTATTTTGCAATAATTTTCTGACTAAAAGGACGTGGGGCTTGCTTTAACTGTTTTTAAACTTAATTTTAGATCATTAAATTTGTCTCGCGTCACGTATTGACAAAAATCTTTTGCCCCTCAGTCCCCCCCACCCAAAATAAACTACAACTATATATGCATTTACTTAGCAAAACAAATAATTACTAATGCCAAGCGTAAATTTCTTTACTGCCTGTGCAATTTAGAAATTAATCGGTCTAAAAAAATCATCAAAAGATTTTGCTTAAACAGTTTCAATTCATTAAAAAGGACGTACTGTTGATATATTTTTACTCGAGAAAATTTCCAGGAGCGCTCTCTCTTAGAGTCTCACTAATCAAACTTTATGTAATCCTAAATTCTATTACGCTTCGTACTCGTCTTTCTCTTTGCTCAGCTTGTCATTCTTCTCCAAATAAACACAACACACAAAGAACAAATTAATCTAAGCTTACCCTCTTTTCACTAAGAATAAGGTTCATAAAAGTAGGCATGCGAAAGACTATCACAATTTAAATCTCTCTTTGACGAATTTATTCATTAATAATCTCCCCAGAGACTTATTACGGTCGGGTTGGACATTTTCCCTCGTCACGCAAGTGGAACTTTGTCCAGAGGAGTGCTCATGTAAAGTATTCTGTTTAGGTTTTGCTTTATGACAGTCCCCTTTGGCATTCAGTCTACCTCCATTTTTGAGAATTACGCCGATTTAATTTTTTTTATTGCTTCTCATTCCTCAGCCTGTTGTTATTTATCGGATTTCATGCTCACTGCGATCATATGACTCGCTAGAAAAAAAATAATGATTCCATCAGATCCCTCCTTCCTTTCATTAAACACCATCCCATCTGCAAACTCCTTGCACTACCATTTCCTCGACAGAGTATGAGCTTATTGAGGTGCTGGGTGAACATTGCAGAGATCCCGAAGGCAATGAGTGCCATTGTTTTTTTTTACTAAAGCTCCGTTATCTCGCCGAGCAAGTGACGCATTTATACCTTACAAATTTATTTGACTCATGAAATGAAAATTTGGGAACGGTAAATACTACGGGCTAAAACAAGGCCGATGAAGAAGTCGGCCTTGCCTAAACAGATGTTATACAGGAGGGAATGACCCAGGCCGTACTCTTAGTTAGGGAACAAAGGGGGGAGAGATTGGAGAAAGGAAATGGAGGTCAGTGACATACGAAATATCAAATCGAGTCCAATACGTTAAAAAAAATAATTATAAAATTAAAATATTGTACCAAATGTTCGTTAAATAAAATAAACGTTTTATGATTAATTAACCACAAACTAAGTTGAGAATCTCTTGTATCAGCTACTATAGGTAAATTATCCAAGGCAGTATTTCTGTTACGCAAACTTAAAACATTTATCCCTAATGAATACCTTACCTCTGCATACTTTGCTTTATGTCACTGTCATATCAATTATGGCATTGAACTATGGGTCTCTTCCTCGTTTTCCATAAGTCTATTTAAAATGCAAGAGAGGAGCAGTTAGAGTTTTTCCCAGGGATCACTGTAAGTCTCTCTTTAACAAGCTCGGTATCCTGACCCTCTACGGTTTGTATATAGTTAAATGTTTCTGTGATGTAAAGGCAAATTTAAATTCCTTAGAGACAAGAGACAATGTACATTCCCACTTCACAAGAAACAGGGATTTTCTTGATGTGCCCTATTGCCGGCTAACCAAAACCCGCAACTCCTACGACGTACTCAGGCTGCGCCTTCTTAACAGTTTGCCTCTTGAGGCAAGGCATGTTAGTCTTAATAAATTTAAAAATGTTATCCATAATTGGCTCATAGAGAAAGCCTTCTATTCTTTTGACGAATTCTTTGAATGTGATAAACACGATTTGAACTTCTGTGAGTAATTATTTTATATTTTAATGTGTCCATTGATTATTTTTAAGAAGCACTCATTTTTTATAAATTTATTTCAATGCCATTTTTGTATCTATATATACATATACATATATATATATATATTGCATTTGACGAGGACTATTGCAAAATTGTGTTTTACGTCTGTTAAAACATATAAAAAATAATTAAAATAATCACTTTTATCAGAAAAAAAATTAAAATGATCGCACTCGCACATGCAAAGTTTGCCGGAGATTTCTCCCTGCGCCAGGGACCGACAATCACCCAGATCACAAAATAATAATAATAAAAAAAAAATCACTGACTCCCTCTCTTGGGTATGCATTAAATGCAGTGACCCTCGCGAGTCTCGCTCCCATCCCTCCCCATTTTCCGTGCCCGAACTATGAGTGCAGCCTGGGTAATTCCCTCCGGTGTAACATTTATTTGACTCGCATTTAGGCCGTTACACAAGATGCACAATTAACATACAAGAGCATGGATATGGAGCAAGACTACGGAATTACCGTTATGTAGACCGAGCGGGTACATACAAAGCTGAGAGTTTACCACTCAGATTATTTAACATGCTGCCTGACACTGCTAAAACAGTCTCCAATAATATGTTCCGCAGGGTCCTTTGTGAATGGTTCAGAATCAACCTCATGTACTGATTGGATTTTGATCTTGAATTCTCCACTGGTAACATTTTAAGGTTCACTATACTGTATCGTTGTAGTTTTTTTTAAACACATGTATTGTCGATCTATATCATAGTGCACGCAATGCATCTGACAGATGAATAAAGACTATTATTATTACTATTTTAACACACATCCTCACTGGAAATGGTCTCCAGTCCAGAGGGAACGAAAATTCATGGCATTCTCGGGTCGATTGGACCGAAAAAAAATTCAATAAACACATCCAACTTTTGCATCCAACCGCACGCGGGGCCACATTTTTTCCTCGACTGGTAAAAACGGAGGGGATCGTCTGACATGAAGCATGCCTGTCTCTTACGGTCCTTTATTTTCGCACGTGAGCAGATCTTAACCAAGTCGACGGGTCGGACCGCAACTTCTTAAGAATTAATCGAAATCTTTCCCCGATAAGCAAAATTCTTCTAATCAAATAATGACGTTGTTACACACGGGGTACTTAAAGAACACTCGAGTCGGAAAGAGTGTAGTGGAAGATATGAAACTCACGACGTCCGTCGCGTTATTACTTAACAAACCTTTGCCAAGCCCCTCCACCGTGCGCGACACAACGTAAAAGCAGACAGCCCCATTGTAATAGAAAGGATGGCAACATAGAAGAAAAAAGTCGGAGGTCGGGGAAGGGGGGAGGGGAAGGGGCGTCCCGCGCGCAAAGCCCTTTGCCTCCCCCATCCGCGACCGAGGACGGAGGGAACAGCCCTTCTCCGCGTCAGTGAGAGGAAAGAGTGGGGGGGGGGCAGAGCACTGTTTGCACACGACCCGTAAGAATTAATTCGTTCGGTACATATAACGGACCGATCCGACGGTCGCGTGTTATTTGCGAAGCTGCTTGGGAAATTCAGCCCTCCGCGATCAAAAAGCAACGTCCCTTCCCTCCAAACCGACGTTTACTACATTCCAAAAACACATCGGGGGAGACGTCGCCCGCACCGCCCCGCCCCTCCCGGAAGGACCCGTGTTAACGTGACGGGGCCTCGAGAAAAAGAGTTAATGAAACAACCGGGTGGGATGGAATAGGA
>WURS02000013.1:3574813-3599662 GCA_011762765.2 Rhinocypha anisoptera | reverse complement strand
CATCCTTCAGACGCAATTTCTCTTTCGGTGACATATTTTTGACCTTCACGACCATAGAATATGCACTCTGCAGTCACTAGCTAAACCAGTGACTACACAGTCATCACAATGTTCTAATCCAAAAGTTGATACATAAACTTATCTGCTTATTATGCAGCATATGTTTTTTGACCACTACGGTCATAAGTTTTGCCTTCTTTCTGCAATCAATAGTGAATCATTCGCTACATATCACAATGTTATCAACTGAAAGATTTGTGATAATTTGTTTTCTGTTATTACCTTTCTACTATTACTCCTTTTCTTATTATTTCTCCTTGCGGTCGAGACTTCTTTCAGTTAGTTGTGCAGATGCTTACGCAGAGGGTGCAATGTAGTTGAGAACATTTGTGTTTTTGTATCAATGTAACTGAGCTTCCCGGAGCTTAAACATTTTCAAAACCCCTAATGGAAGAACCTTCTCGAAAAGTGATGAAGTGAGATAAAGAAATTGTGGACTATTCTAAATGATGTGGCAAATGAAGATGAATTACTCTTTTCCTCGTAAAGTGATTTATTATCCGAAATTGACATTGAATGTGTGGCAGAAATATCTGATAGCAAGGATGGATTGATGCCGAGGGTGATGAATGGTACTGGGGGATGAAAGAAGGAAAGTTGTCGAGGATCTAGTGAAGCCACATCAAATGATTCATCTCTTCCTAACCAGGTTCCATTGTATATGTGAGAAGTTTTAATTGATACATACCTATGTAGTTTCATTTTAATCCAGGAATTCCAGAATGGGACTTGCATGTAGATCATGCTCTATAATGAATGTAGGTAGACACAATAATGTAGATTTGGTTTTTAAATTTCTTCAGTGATTGTTTGATACTCTCAATATTTGTTCGTTGTTCAGTAGCAATGTTTGCTGATTGAAAGGAATGAATGCAAATGAACCCAAATCTCTCAGGATTTGTTGCCAAAAAGTCCTTTAATATTTTTTTGACTTTGTTTTAATTGCAACATTATTTCTTTAACTCTTAAAGTTATATGTAAACTTTAACACTTGGTCTCCGTGTGACTTCATTTTGTTCTTTTTTTATTCATCTGGGGTTTTACTCCTCTATCTCCAGTACTCCTTCATTCATTCGCTAACCTATTGTGAATGACAACAGCGAATTGAAAAAAGACTTTTTCAGAGAATAGAAAGACTGTGAGGATTGAAATTGGGCCATAATTGTTGAAGTATTTGGATTTTAAGATCGGGGTGATATTAGCCATTTTCAGTTTAGCTGGAAAGTATCCATTTAAAAAACAGTTTTTAAATATCATTGAAATTGGAATGTGAATGGTGCTGGTGGTTCACTCTACTCCCCAGAAAAACAATCCAATTTCATTGGGACCTGATGCCTTATTCGAGGGTAAGAAGGAAAGAAGTTTAAAACTTCAGTGGATGAGATACTGGCAGTAGATAGGAATTGGGAGCAAACAGTTAAAATTTATGTGTTAAAACTGAGGGTGTGGATGCAAAATTGACATGAAATATTCATGGAAGACAGCCAAAGAAGGTTTTTGGACCAAGGTGTAGGGTGATGGGTATTCTATTGGACTTTCTTCTTGTATTCATAATGCTCCAAAGCCTTTTAGAGTTCTCCAGTGTATCATTGGCAATCGCTTTTATGTGGTTTTTAGTAGTCATGGCACGAGTTTTTTGGTGAGTTAATGGAGTTTGGAGAACTCTAGTTGTTGTGTGTAGGTTGGGATGAGATTTCCTTAGCCTCCAGGCAGCTTTCTTTTTCCAGAGTAAGGCAGAAGTCTCCTCTGACAAGCACAGGCGTCTTTTTTTGGAGACCTTTCCAGAGGGGACAAGGTCATTAATGACACTGTGAAGCACATCATAGAAGAGGTTGAGACAATCATCAACTGAATTGCACTCTAGCAGGTCCCAACACAGTAAAGGGAATCGATGGAATTCCAGTCCCCTTTGTTATACATAGAAACTTAGAAATACTCATTGTCTGTCTTGAAAATGTTTCTGCCAGAGGCTATGCCAAGTATGAGGTTAGACACCAGAACAAGGTCCAACATTGCTAAATTTCTTGAATGGTAACAATTGCACTGCAACAGGCCTAAATCATTGATGAAGTGATTGAAAAAAAACTCTTCATGAGTGCCATTGGGAATCCTGTCACTTGGAGTTGTCCACTCAATGGAAAGATTTAAGTCCCCATATAATTTATTCTTAAACCACATAACCAGGATTTTTATAATCTTTAAAATTAACAGGTGGTTGGAACACCATTTACATAAATCGGAAGAAGCATTTTTACACCGGTTTAGAATACTGTTAATGAGGGAGATTAAACAATAGCATTTGTACCATCCTAATTAAAATATATAATTGCTATATATGTTTTCGATTTAAAGCACTTTAATATTTATGGATTGTAAATTCAAACACTACTGTACTGTTTTGTTATTTTCAGAGGCAATTAAGAAATGTGTGGTTTTAGCAAGATGTTCGGAGATGTTGCAGAAAATATCAGCAAATGATCCTGCTATGAAAAGATTTAAAATTGCTCCCCATGAGGACCTGCAGTATTTTTTGGTCAAAGAAGAGACATGTGAATTGAAAAATCAGGATACAGTCAGGCCTGAACAAGAGTCACAAAGGAAAGAGCCATTTCAGTCTCCATTGCTGAGGAAAAGTACTAATCCTTTTCTGAAGTATACACCATGGTTACCAGGTGATGAAGATGTCAGGACCACTGTTGCATCTGAAGAGTGTAGAAATTCTGTTCAACCAAGTACACAAATTCAAAAATCCATATTGAAAAATTCTGTCTCAGTCAAGGAAGAAGTTTGTGCACAATGTATTACCAGAAGGGATAGTATGGTTTCTGTATCTATTCAGACAGAGAATCTGGTGACTAAGGATTTAGGAGTGCAAGTGGAAAGTGACCTGAATCACCATTATCCTGACAGTAACTATAAAAATAGTAACAATTCATATTCACCATGTTATAGATGATAGTAATCCATTACTTTTTTGTGAAATGTCTGAGGAAGAATGTTACTGATATGTTTCTTTAATATATGTTCAGCTTTTGTATCAACTGTCACTTTGCTGATTTCTTCCCAGAATTTTAATTTTTATGAGTCAGTTTATATATCTCTATAGAAAGTGAGTGATTACCTAGGGAATTGATTGGCTTTCTCCTGAATTAGAACTTGTTGGTTATTATTGTTCTTTAGTGTATAATCACATGCATTTTATGCATTTTTATATCTTCAAATTTCTTGCATTTAGTTGGAAGCATTTTCTCCAGTGCACATATTGAATCTCATGGGGTTTTTCTGCTAAAATTCTTCTTTTGCAGTTGGAACCAACTTCTCTTTATAGCATTTTAGACATTATTTTTCACCTTATTTTCCAAATAAACCTTATGCCATTCCTGAATCAATGCTATTTAAATTGATTTTAAAAATTGATTAACGACATAATGGATGAGATCCTCTATCATTGTATAGTTAAAAACATTACTTCTCTAAAAAAATATTTCCCCCCTCATTGCTTTCAACATGCTGTGATTAAGAAAATATTACCATTGAATTTATATGGTGCTGAAGACTTGACTAATCATGGTGTACATAAGTTTCTCAAGCTCCAATCAGTTTTAAAAATTTGAATGGTCAACTAAAGTTGGACCAAAGGTTTCCATTACCCTAAAAAAATTGAAATTCACTCTTTTTTATTATTTACCTGAAAACTTCATTTGAATTGGGTTAGGTCTTTCATTTTCAACTTCGGGTATTCAAAAGGGTTTTCTTTTCAATAAATGTCCTTGAGATGATACTAAGGGATTTTCTATTCCACCAGTTACTTCCACTATTTTCACTCATGTGTTATGTGCCATACCATCACCTTCCTCTAGCACACCAGGCAAATAATTTATTCCACAGAATTTAAATTTGACCTTTGTTTAATTAGTTATAGGCATTTATGGATTTGAAAGTATTTTGGTGTCTTCTAAAGTATCTTGTGTATTTTTGGATTTATTGAATGCTCTCAGTGTAATTTATAACAATTGAATGCCACCCATTGTCATAATACAAGAACATGCCATCTCATATTCTATGACACACTGCCTTATTTCCTCAAATATATATTTGATAGTCAGATTTGTAGACTGTCATTGAGCATGCAATGAAGATACAAAGTTAATTAATCAACACATGATTTAAAAAGGAGATGCTTTCACTTGATTATGTATTGTGCTCTTAGATGTACATTTTCATGTTTAACAAGGCTATTAAATTTGTTAAAATATGTGGAAATTGAATATACTAATTGAATTTGAATACTTGTGGAATGATTGGAAAGTTATAGATTTAAAGCCAGTTTATTTCCAAATTTTTGGACAAGGAATCAGTCAGAAAGATGGGAATCTTTTCCTGGCATCTGCAATATATGTGTATATTGTTGAAAATCTGCTATGTACCAGTTTAGTATAGAATTTGATTTGTAGTCAGAATGTATTATGAAGTTACCAGAAGAATACTGTGGTATTACAAAAATATTTAAACGAACTTAGCATTTGAGTTCATAAACATTTTTAATGATAGAGAGAACTTAAATTTGCATATTGTTTCCCATAAGAAATTTATGTAATAACCATGGTATTCAGATTTGTTTTTTTCTTAAATTATTTTTATACTGGTATATCATAAAAGTGAAATCTCGGCATAAAGTCATTAATTCTGTCTTTTGAACTTCCTTTGTTAATAAATTTGATAGGTGTAACATATTTTTATAATTATATTAATCCTTTAAAATAGTTACATTTAACATGAAGATTTCATGATAATGTTTAAAACCTTGTAAAATTTATAATACAATGGTTTTTAAAAATGATATATTTTGAAATGCATATTGCAGTAACATATTTTTTGGGGCATTATAAAAATTTTATTTTTCATTTCATGTTCTTTTTTCTGAAACAGTTGTGTAAAACGTGAAAATCATTTAATAGATGACAAATTTCTGTCCAGCCTGTAATGCCTTATTGCAAAATGGAATTCTATGCAATTGAAGAAATAACATTTTCAAATGTACTGATTCATGGTCAATTTTCATAAAGTGAGGCTTTTTTAAAAATTTCAATCTTCAAGTCTAAGGTTGGTTTGAGAAATGGTGGTAAAGCACACCTAGTACTTTGTCCAGTAGTATAGCATGTGAAAAACCACACATCCTGGTCGAGGAACCAGTTCATTTCCCTGTCCCTCCTGTGGTTTATCAGGAAGAAATAGCACCCATAATATTACTTGGCTTGGGTTTTAGCTGGAGGTGTGTCCAGAGACATCACCAGGTCAAACATCCAGTAGTCAAACAATCTATCCAGTGGGCTACCATGACCACCTTTTTTGGTTGCATGACATGAATATTGACACAATGAAGCATTTGTCTTGGACTTCATATTGCAATATTTACCAAATAACCAAAAATCAGGTCTTAAAACTTAAATTCAGTGAAAGCCATTTGTTAAACTTTGACTGTTGTAATTTATGAAAAAAATTTTTTGTTAATGTTTATACAAATAAAAATGACCATTTTCTTTAAATCTTGTGGTAGGTTATTTTGGAAGAAATGGCTGCAACTAATATTGAACTTTAAGGACTATTCTATGTGGACACTGAAAGTGCAGCAGTACTGATGTTGAATTTACGTCAGTTGAACAAGTCAATATGCAACACATGATCCCATCAATATCATCATTTTAAGTGCTAGTGTGTCGATGTTGACCAGGCGTCTGGTTCTTTCAACGCACCTGGATGCATTTTAAATGCTGATGCTAGAAAAACTGATCAAACCTTGGGAAGCATTTTTCCAACAGTTCCAACCAACCGTTTCACTAGTTTGGTTGTGCAGGATGCAGAGAAACTGTGTAGTGACAAAAGTTGTGATACTTCACAGGGACAAGTTTATGCATGAAGTTGAACAGCGGCCAGCTATTTATCAGCAGTCATCAGTCAGTTGATCGACAGTTGAAGGACTATAGTAATATACAGATAAAAGCGAGATGCTGATTGGTTGGTGAGGCTATGTAAGACAATTGGCATGACATGACGATGAAGTTTTATTTCAAAACAGTAAAAAAACTGTAAAACCCTTTAAAACACTTAGAAACCCGAAGAAACTTTTAGAAACCCTTAAAACCGATAAAAAATATTAAAAACCCTTAACAATTCTTAAATACAGTTAAAAACCCTTAAGCTAACCAAACTAAAAAGCTCGTAGAATGACTGAAATAGTTTCCGGAGTGACTTCGTGGAACTGCTTCATGATTAAATGAGACACAAACTTTGAAATTCCACATAAAATGGAATGGAATTTTATGTGGAATTCCAAAGTTTGTGTCTCATTTAATCATGATATAACTTCAATATAAAACTAAGATCAAACAGGTATGAGACTGTCATTAGCAAACAGACAAAAGGTAAACATAACTGGATGGCTACATTTACATAATCTTCAATAAATTAATGAGAATGACAAGGAGAAAAAATTTGAACACCCTGCAAATATTTAATAAAAGCAAAGATTGTCATGGAAAAAAATACAGCCTAACATAGGAAGTAGACATACACATGACTAATCTTACTTATGTCACCCACGATATTATAACAAATAAAAGCTTGATCTTAATAAGGTCAACAAATGAGTCTAGAAGTGAAGTATGCTCAAATTATTTTATTCGTTTGTGGGCCCTTTATTTAAAAAATCCAAGGAAAAAGTTTGACACAATTCATACTTCAGGAAAATATTGAAATTACCTTAGAGCGATCAGTTACTAATGATGCCAGCTCTAGCCACGCGCCCCAATGAGTTGGCTCTGCATTCACAGCTGCAACCAATGCCTCCTCCGCCTCTGCTAGTAAGTCCAGCCTTTTGGCTACAATTCCAAGGAGGTAAAGACCATAACCATCAAGTCCAGAGGAGCCCCACTCGGTACCTTCCGACCTTTCGCGACGCAAGTCCGATGCTAACTCACGTAGGGGCCCCATTTCTGAAGGCTCCATAACAGCTGATACTACAGAAAGTAAACGTAATGTAGCCATCGGTTGTGGGTTGAATGTGTTAAGTAAAAGATTCATACATTTGAAAGAGAAAGTAACTCGTAGTAAATACGGGGTTGAAGGAGGGTGTTTGATAACAAAGTAAAGAACATAGAATAGACTCAGGCTTCAAACAATGAAATATTTAAAGTATACTATATCTTACGTGTTTTTTCAGTCATATTGTTGATTCTTTTCTTCTCGCTAGCCAAATATCTGGAGTATAGGTGAAGAAACCTCGTCTTAGGTACCCGGCAAGATTCCGTAAAATGAGCACACCTACAATAGATAGTTATTTTTGATATGGCATATAAATTCTGAGTGGTAACTCTAATGAGCAAGAAAATACCTATCATATTCTTTCAAGTCGAAGTAACTCTTTGCGAGGAGGTAGCTGTCGCTTTCGGTTGAGACTTCATCATGGGAATAGTTTACTGTCACGCCTTCTAATTTCACTTCATTCAGAGAATGATTCAACTCAGAAAGCCTGAAAAGATTGATCATAAATATGGAACCATATTACTTTTTAACATTCATCATGGACCATAAATGAATATTAGGTTACAAAAATACCATTTGGCGCTATTCATCAACCCTCTTTGAGAACACTCTTGAATTCCTCTAAGAAGATCCCCTTTAACTGCTTTCAGATCGACAAATAAGGAACCTTGGTCCATGATTACAGTATAAAGATGAAGACAGGCTGAACCATGTTATAAAGATTTTCCAAAAGAAGATAACATTACTAACTTTGAATTAACCATGCCTCCATAATAGAAACTGAATAACGAAACCCGAATTCCACTCTTCATGACAAGTAAAGGTTCCAACCAATAAATTTAAATGTTCTATATTTACAGTTTTCGCCAATAGAGAAGATCATAATATACGAATACACAAATGATATTTTTTATAAAATTCATTCGTCAATATGGTTTTGTAGCCATGTAAATTTATAATCAAAATATTTATTCAACTGGCTTCGTATTTACGGTTTTCACCCTGAAGTAATTTCATGCCATCTTCTGTTTGACGATAGAAACCAACAGAAACAGAATGTAAGTGCGTGGGATACATGAATTGTCTGAGGGATTTCTTTTTTATTCCATAATTTTGATTCTAACATTGTCATCACCAATATTTTGCCAATTTGTATGAACAAGCAGAAACCCGATGAGAATATATCTCGCATGAGTGATAAGTTTGATTATTAGCTTTTTAAATTTCTTATAGATATATAGCAATTGTCCTCCCAGTTGGATCCTCTCACAATATGCCGTTTAAATTACTATCTTGGGTAAGAATATAGTTTATACTAAGTGTTATTAAGCATTTACTTCATTGTGCCTTTATTATATGAAAAATATTTTACAGGGCGCTAATACTTATGGCCAGTTAGGTTTAGGTCTGAAATCTGAAAGTTGTCCCTCACCAATGGAAGTGCAGTCTGATGCAGATGTACTAGATATGAGGGACGTAATATCAGTTTCTGGTGGCGGAGGTCATACTTTAATAATGGATGCCAAAGGAGCGTTATTTTCATGCGGATATAATTCAAGAGGGCAATTGGGAAGAAACGATGGAGAGGGAGAAGATTATAAGGATCCTAAACTTGCTTTGGTTTGCATGGAGGAAGAGGATCATGCCATACAAATCGCTTGTGGCTGGGATTCTTCTTACTGTGTAACTTGGTTCAACAAGCTTTTGGTATGGGGTTCGAATGCTTATGGACAACTGGGACTTCAGAAAAAAGAAGTAAGTGTGCTTATAAAGAGTCATATCCCATTACTTCAGTCAATCATAAATTATGCTTTTAATTTTGGACCAGAAACACTGATTGGAAGGGCTCTTATATGTATTTAACCATAGGATTTATATAGGTATTAGCCTTTTGTCTTTTCAATATGTGCTCTTGATATTCTGCATTGTTTTGATTGCTGAAGTTTATTCTTCCTCTCTTTTAACAGTATCCTAAGACTGGGAAACCAATAAAGGTGCCTGACCTTAATAATGTGGAGCGAGTTGCTGCAGGTCTACGGCATGTGCTTGTATTAACGAAAGATGGACATGTCATGGCATGTGGCTGTGGGAAAAAAGGTCAGCTTGGTATACTAGATGATTCCGGAGAGCCAGTGAAAGAATTGGAACAATTTCGTCCAGGTATGTTAAAAATACTCATGAGAGATGACCAGGAGGGATAATGCACTAATGAAAGCTTATACATGATTAAAAACAGCACAAATAGGGATCTTATGTTTAGAGTCATAATGGGTAGTGCTGTGTGGGGGGGTAAGATGCCTCTCCTCTATCATCACAGTGTTTTAATGTATGTTTAGAGGTTATATTAAGAGACGGTATTTATTGACTTCCTAAGCCAACATTCTTCTAAACTGGTATAAGTACTTATTATTATTGTTATATTATTATAAGAAATTATTGATGTAATGGATTCCTTAATCATAATATATAAACACATTATACCTGATACATTTATTTTCAAAGTGACCCTGAATTGATCATGCATATTACCATGTATTTGGGAGATTTACATCAATATGACTAATATGTCGTTCTCTGTGAGACTTATCACAATAATAGGCTAGAATGATTGCAATAACGCTACTTCAAAAATAAATTAAAATTAGCAGTAAAAAGTAACGTCTGCAAACTTGGAAGGTATTTTGACAGGTTTGTCTCTACCTGTGATGTGGTCGAAGGCCGAAGTGATGTTATGCATTTCAAAGAATAATAACAGCTATGTTCTTATGCTTCCAAACATTCATTTAAACAATACATTGATGAAGCCTTTACATAGTGGAAAAGTTCCACTTTGGAAAATAAAACAATGACTTAGCTTTCTACTTCGGATCTAATATATTATAAGTTTTTAAGATCAAGCACTTTGTCCTGTCGAAAACTGTTGTTTCATTAGGGTGACTCATTCTAATGAAGAACATGACAAAACAACTGCTGCTCCAGTATCCACTGTAGTAGCAACACTTGTACAAACGTCCACAGTAATATTAAAAATTATCATGGCCCAGGTTTCGACATAACAACAAGCATCATCAGGTGGGGAAACAACGTTATGCATGCCTTACATATAGCCAGGAAGAGGGGTGGGGGGAAGGAGGCAGGGGGAAAAGAAGGGTATGGCAGGAGGTGGGGGGTTTTTGAGGTTGAATGGAGGGGTGAGGAATAGGGTGGGGGGAGTATTGGAAGAGGGGGGTTTAGCAAGAATCAAAAGAAAATGGTGTGTACAGCGAGGGTAGTAAGATGGGAGTGAATAGACAGGTTATTACTGGTGTTGGCTAATGGTGGAGAGAATAGGGGATGGTGCGGGACACAAACATTCATTAAAAATCTGGAAATTTCTGTCACATGCAATCTTTAAAATCTCCAACTGCTCAAGGGCATCCAGTTGTCATCTATAATCTGATAACCATAAAATATTAACAATTAAGTCACTTGAATGTCCAGTATTTAAAAGATGTTTAGCAAAATTGCTCTTGCATGGTTATTTTTAAAAGTGCTAAAATGTTCCATAGTCCTCACCATAAAATTGCATTCCATTTGTCCAACACACACCACTGCAATCACAGCACTCGAGGGCGTATGCACTTTTTCTTTTATTCTTGTCCATTGTTAACACCGGAAAAAATCATCCTCCAAGCTATTTTGTGTTATTTTTTAAAAATTAATGTCTATTAATCTCTCAGTTTATCATTGCTCACAGCTATATGTTTAATGATGTTTACTTCTTTATTAAAATCCTCTTTTGACAGGAGTATGTTTAAAGGACTGCTACAGTGAGGTATTTTGAGAACATGAAACTAAAGGCATTAATTTTTATCAAAGAAATTTTTAAAAATCCTTATTCCGAAGGATGAAAGTACATATCTTTATAATGATTATATCAGAAAAGTATTAAGTTTAATTCATTCCTTTGGTGACATTGTAGCTAACCATCTTTCATATTGAAAAATGTTGTTGAGACATGGTAGAAGAATTTTTTCAAGGTTTTAAAAGACAATTAAAGGGCTCAGGCAATTGTTTTCTGAGATTCCTTGAGCCTTGTTGTCATAGTGAGAAAAAAAATGTTGAGAAATGATTCACAAATGAGCAAAATAAAATTTTTATAGTAAAATGATATGCTTTGAGAAGCATGCCTTATGAATGGAACAAATTGAGAACATGCACGAAGTTTGAGAGGTTGTAACTGAAATCTACTAGGATTAGATAAATACAATTTGGGGTTGGTATTTAAATTAGTGAAGGGTAGATACATACAAAGTTTCATCAAAATCCACATCAGAGGGTCTCAAAACCTCATTTTTATGGTTGAATAGAAGAGAAATGATTCAAAATCATCAGTAGTGGTTAATACTGTCTTTCAGAAACCTACTTTTAATTGGTAGAACAAGTGTGAATATGTTACAAAAATTGTTCAGTTCCCTTGAAAGGAACTTTATGGAAGTATAACTATTAGAAACTAACTCACCAAGCTCAATGATTTATTTGTTCATTTTTTAAAACTATTATTCATTGCAATCATGCATGTGACACAGTTGTGCTGTTTTCTTTCTCATTTCAGTTCCGGAATTATCCAACATTGTGCAAGTCGCATGTGGGCAAAATTTTTCATCTGCGCTTGATAATAAAGGGCAGGTTTGGGTGTGGGGTGACAACCAATATGGGCAGTTGGGTATTGATCCAGCTACCGAGAAAACTATTCGTGTGCCCCAGTGCCTTAACAATTCTTCTACTTACGATCCAGTCCTTGCTGCTCATGAAATCACAAAGATCTATTGTGGGTGGACCCACATGGTTGCCCGAACAAGTAAGTCAATATTGACAGAATTTTTTTGATGATGTTTATACTATTTTATCATACTATAGAATATTGATATCACAATATTAACAAGAACCTAGATGTGATGAAATAATTTTTGCAACAGAGAATCAGTTTGAGTCAGTTGATGCAGTAAAAAATAAAAAGGCAAATTTGTTGAAACAGCCATCTTGGTTACTCATCAACACAGCTTTGTAATACTTTCATTGGTTTATTAGGTTCATCGATGGTGATTAATTGGGGGAGAAATAACTATGGACAGTTAGGATGTGAAGAAAGTGTGAGGCCCAAACCATGGAAACCGGAGTTAGTTGATGATTTGTCTGGTACATTATCAATGGCCTTAGGAGCTGAGCACAACCTTTCATTAACAGGTGAGTGGACTGCATGGGTCAACAAATTAGATGTCACTGGTGAATCGGATCATGAGAATGAGTAAATTCAATGCCTTCTTGGGCATACTGATATTATTTTAAAGCATAAATCCAATGCACATGGCTTTAACTAAGATTAATTAATTCATTGTTCATTTAAACCACATAACTGTCAGCGATAATGTTTTGATGAAAAATTCATTTCTTTTTTAGTTATTTGTTAGAAATGGTGATGGTAGATATTTTACTTGGGAAATCATGATAATTTCGTTGAGAAATGTGAGCATTTTGTCATTTGGCCAGATGATCTGGCAATATTGAAAATTCAGTTAAAGAAAAAGTTCAAGCTGATCCTACGTGCTGTGTTCTGATAATGTTTTTCCAATTTTCAGCAAGTGGCACAGCATTTAGTTGGGGCTGGAATGAGCATGGAAACTGTGGAGTTGGTAAAAACAGAAATCTCTTTGAGGTGACCGAAATTAATATACAGGAATCCCTGAGAGTGTTGTTACTTGGTGCAGGATCTGGGTACAGTTTTGCTTTGATTGAGAATTAAATTTCTAAAAGGGTGAGAAAGAAGAGTCCTCTTTAAAACTTCTTTCAACATTTTTGTGCGCTGTGACTATATTATTTTTTATGAAACATTAGTAAAGACATGTAATTCATCAATTTGTATCTCTATTGGTGCATCATCATGTATCTCTATTGGTGCATTTCTTGAGTTATAGAATAATTTAAGTTAGTGTTTTTCTATTTTTTTTCATCATGACTCTTTGTAACAAAATGTTCCCAAAACTTTATTGCAGTGTGTCACCTTCATTGTGCTGTATACAGAGTTTACTAAGTTAAATAAATTTAGTTCCTTGCCATAACAACTTTACCAGCTGCAATGTTTAATTTGAAAAATTTGACAATTTTTTGACTGTTGAAAACGAAGGAGATGAATCCTTCAATGTAGAATCTAACTCATTTTATATGTCTGTTGGGGTTAAACCTTTCAAAACGAAGTACTTTATTACTGCTCATAATTAAATTTTCTCCATTTTGTACAAAACTGCCACCCTTCGCACTTTACAACAACATAGGAAGAAAACAAATGAATGTATGCGTTTCAAACTTTACAGCACTCCATTTATTGAATCAAACAAAAAAATTAATAGAGAATATTCGCGATTCTCACACCATCTATGAGTCAGGCCGAGAACTATTAGAACTCCTCTCGTAGAGGCATCTAGACCAAGAGAACAATAAGTTGTGCTGAGAGAGCTGAATTTATGAATTTCCCCATCCTAACAGCTGTAAAAGTTTAGTCATGGGTTACCAGTGTTCTGGATATGTGGATATTTCCATTTTCAAGTGTTCTTCTGAGTTCTTTTTATCCGTGGTTGCCAAAAAACTGAGTTTTTTTGTCTGTGGGTGTCCTGGTGTAAATGTTGTCATTCACAGACAAATAGAATGTGGAAGAACACCCAAAAATTGAGAGATCCACTTATCTGAAAAGTTACACAACATAGGGCATGGAGCCAGGTCCCCAAAGTGATAGATTCCAGTGATATTACATAAATTAATGTAAACTTTTGCTGCTAATTTTAAACTCCAAATATGATTCCCTTGATAACTTTACCTTGTATATAAATATTGTATTGATGACAGATATGTAAGGTATCACTTTCATTAAAAAAATTTGAAGAATTTTTTCTCATAGATGTCTCAGGTCTCTAAAGATCCAAGGTCTCTAGATATACATAGTTCTCTATTAACCGAGTGTTAAATGAAAAACACATACACTTAGACATGGGAAATTTATTTTTCAAGTCCTTTAAGACAATTTAGAATTAAAAAATAATAAAAATGAAATCTATTCACAGATAAATACATAAAAAAAACTTTTAACAATCATTTAGTTAAAAAGCAATCCATGGATAGTAAGATACTGTTTTGATTCATACAAACTCAGTGCTGACTTATTTTGCATTTCTTCATTATTATACCAACAACATACATTATTTTAGTTTGGGAAGAAACTATTTTGATGAATTTTCAATGGATAAAATATATGTATATTCATTCCATAATCATGTTCTGAAATTAAAATATTGCATATTCAAGTACTTTAGAAGCATTAAATCAAATTTCTAATGCCTAATGATTGAGTTCACACCCATAACCATGGCACACTATATTAATTATATGCTTTGTGAATGAGGGAAAGTAAAAGAGGCAATTACATTGTTAAGCTCTGCTATTTTAAAACAAGTTAAGTGCAATGGTATTTATATTTACATTGTAACGAAGTAAAAAATATAAAATTCACACATGGATGGAGCAGAGTAAAATTATAGGTAACAGGTTCAAAGATGCTGACACTAAAAATATATCCATTAAAATTTCACATGGTAGATTTCCTTAGAGTAATCTACATTATGATCCTCTGAAACGTTGATGATAAATACAAACTCTAAACCAGAGACTATCCAATAAGCAAAAGTAATGACAGACATCATATTCATACAAACATCTACATTACACATTTTTATCATTTATGGGACTCATTCCCTCTAAAAACCGAGAGAATTTCAATATGATTATGTACAGTTAACAAACACTCAACCTTTTATATCAGAAAAGTAGGCCATATGTCCCATAACAACTTATAACTTTCTTCCTCACAACCTTAAATTTATTTACACTTGTGCATAAAGAAATGTTCATGACCATTACTTCTCATGACTCACACATATTTTAATTCATTAATGTCAGGTACTTTATAGTGAAGAATGTGATTTTCACAGGGGGTTAATACATCATTTTATACCAAATGTACAAAAAGACATAAAAACAAGTTAATCCAAGCAAATAACTGTAAATTTCAATACATTTTCATTAAGTCACAACATTTCATGACAGTTCTGCAGATGGTGATGAAGAGCCACAGTTACAACTTGAATCATGTTCATTAATAACCAAGATGAACACATCGAGTAACATGAATAATCACTGGAAGGGATTTGCCTTAGTCATTTTCCTTTGACAAAGGAAAAAGAAAACTTGAATACACACTCCACACTCATCAAGTACTTGATTTACCTATGCACATTAATATAATGACCACCAATCACAAGCATACCCGCCCACACACATGCACGCATCTCAGAAACTGATCCGACAAGTGATGCTTTTGAATTTTTGACACGATGGATGAATTCTCACCCAATTCATGCACTCACCCTCAAATTATTTAATTTGCCGTAGAGGTTAATGGCAGTATTTTTAACACTGCGTCACAAAATCGACTGTAGTCTTAGATAGAGTGAAGAAAATTTGAACTTTACATGGAAGGATGTGACTGGCAAAATTGCACAAAAATCAGTGTTCACCATGATAAAATACAATTAAATACAGAGATTTTTATTTATTCATGAGTTATTGAAACTACTGAAGAAGATAAATACCTCACAAATATATCTGATAACAGATTTGACAAGAAGAGTTTATAATGCAGATTATCACAAATAAAAGGGTAAAGGAGAAACTGTTAGAAAAGTGGTAGAGAGGCAAGTGCAGTAACTTTTGACTGATTCAAAAAGTGTGTACTAAATTTTACTATGACCAAAATTTAGAAAAAAAAACAATAAAATTATGGGTGATCACTACATGCTGTAGAAAAAGAATTGATTAAAATACATTAAAAGTGATAACCATATTTTTTACAATAAAAATCTCTATGTATTCAACTTCTTCAATAAAAAATGTGGTTTCTGTTAAAATATCTTTGAAGTTTAAAAAAAAGTTACCCAGAATAAAGGAAATGGGATATAAACTAATTAAAAATTGACACAAATGTATCCACCTATGTAGGATAAAAATAGAGGAACTGTATATATCTCATATACTCTATAAGAAATATGTGATTTAAATACTTCCCTTTCAAAAGTATAAAAAATTATATTATCACTGTCCAAAATATTGAAATAAAAATTTTATGCACAAACAACATAATAACATCCCCACACTTCTCTAGTTTTCATGTTTCACAAAACTGAAACAATATTAGTTAGTTAATACATCGACCATCTTCAACCATAGGACTTATTCAACAGAAGTTCCGCGAAACTTTTATGGATCATAAAATAAAAGACCAGACTGAAAGACATAAAACTTGATAAAGCTCATTTGAAAAACAACATGGTAGGCAGTGGAGGAGAAGAGAAAAAAGTGATAAATGCTTCTTCATATACCATAAATACATACTTCACACACTTCCGTAGACTTATACTTGCCAACCAGATTCATCCATCCCTTCCCCAAATCACCAAAAACACTCAACTTCAAGCCAACAACTACTCCTCTATGCCATATTAACTAATATGTATATATATTTCTATGTATACATAAGCTATGTACAAATCTCCTCCAATCTTTGAAGCACCACCAAAATTGTCAACCCAACGGGATTGTCCGCACTGTAGACTAATGCCTACTGAGATCAAATGCCACATTATGCATGTGGGGTGGGTTGGGGCAAAGCTGCTGCGTTACCCCCTGACCCTTGAGGGGCCACGACCACCAAACCGCTAACATTGTCTGAAGATGCACTGACGGCGGGGGATGGGATAACTGGTGCGGTGGCACCATTGTTCCCAGACGGGATGCAATTGTTGCTCGGCGGTGCGATGCTGACATTCCCACCTGCTGGGACACTCCCGCCACTGCTGTTTCGCTGCGGGGAGAGCAGTTCCTGCCTGTCCCTGTCTCGTTCCCGTCCCGGACGAAAAGCCTCGACCAGCGCGTCCACTCGATCCTCGGTCGGCCCCCACCTCTGGTAGCCCGCCTCGTTCTGAAGCCACACCACCAGAGTCCCGTGCGTTGACCTCACGCCAAGTTCACTTCTGTGAAGCGACAAGCAGAGAGTGAATTTCAGTCACACACCACCACCCCCCCTCTGGTGTCATGCACGGGTGAGGAAAGCTTTGAACCCTCGAAGGGATGTACTTTCAACGGAAATTGAATTTGGAAGAAAAATAAATAAACTTTGAAAATTTCCCTTAAAGATTTTATAGCGAAATGATAAAAAACCAACTTGGTAAATTTCCACAATTTATTTTTGGTGGCTACCCGGGTTTCGGTTTACAAAGTCATCATCAGGTGATACAGGAAAGTACAGAATGCAAGCTATATGGTCCAAAAATTTTAAACGACATGATATATGCCTCCTGGTCACCTCTACTCAACCTTCCTATTTTCCAAGACACCGGCCCTTCGCTAACGACCTGATACGTCACTCGACGTTCGTCAATCATAACCGCCCCTTCCCCTCCAAACCCAACCTTTCCCTCCCATACTCCGCCACCCCTCCTACATTAGTGTATATATAGCTTGCATTCTGTACATTCCTGTATTACCTGATGATGACTTTGTAAGTCGAAACCCGGGTGGTCACCAAAAATAAATTGTGGAAATTTACCAAGTTGGTTTTTTCATTTCGCTACGATGATTCGTTTCCACCACCATGTAACTGCCGTCACTATCGACGTCAAACGTTGACGATTCGCGGCGTTGGTGAGAATGGGGTTGCCCGTTCATCCTCTGTCCGTTCTCTTTAACCGTATCAATCCGAACGAAGTATAGTTCTCATCTCTTGCTAAAATGTATGCCTAGCAAATGTAACGTGGTTATTTTATGAGAGAGCCTTCCCTCTCTCTACAGGTTCCAGATAAGTTCTGGGACACAAAAAAGTACACGCATTTAATCTTAGGTAGTGCAATCGTTAGAGGCTAAATTGGTACATTCAGCCCCTTCCGCCATTTTTTACAGACAGCATACAATGGACTATCACCCCAGGTTATTTTACTCTGGGTATTATTTAGTGCATAATATCTTCTTTTTCAGTGAATCATTCAATTCAAACTCTATAAAAGTCCGTTTACACCAGCACAAATTTGTCTTTAAACCGTGAAGGCAATCAAATTCTCATAAATTTCAGGAGGTACAAAAAATTGTTTATTCAATTTCCTCCTCTATCGGTGTTGTGTTGGTATTTCTAATGTTTTTTAGTTTGCGATAGGTAAATATAAAATGTCTAATTCACACAAAGAATAATATTAATTTTGCCAGTTTGAATTTCTCACATGAATTCATATAATCCGCTAAGTGTTTTTCCCACGGTCAAATGTTTACTTATGATGAATTTCAAATATTTGTCGTAAGTATATTAAGAAAGTGTGTGTGTGTGTGTTGAAAATGCGCTCGGACTGTTTTGCACGATGTCTCTTACTCGTGTTATCTTTAAACGACCGTCGTCGAAATAATTGCGCTTGTGAATAATTCATACACGCTCTCAAGTCCAGGATGATTCCCTTCCACTCGAAGGCAGCGTTTTCAAAATTTCGTGGACTGAGCTCGGAGATCGGATCGGTGGAGGCTGTGTGGCGGACCACACGTAGGCACATGAGACGCAGATGACATTTTCAAGAGATATTCTCCGATTATCCTTTCGTTTCATTCACTCAATCATTCCCTGTGTACATGCGCCTTAGTAAAAGTGTACCGATCGATGAAAAATGGCGACGAGAGAATAGTCGCGACCTCGTTCACAAGTTGACACTTGTTTTAATCTTTCTCGCGTCTGCGCGTGTTGGAAAACAATCCCACAATTCCCGGTGTTAATTGGAGGGGCAGCACTTCTTTCTCGACGTACTCTACCTCTTAGGGTCGGGATTGAAAAAAAGGTTAAAACTCCCTCATTTATGTATTACATTGCGGGATTATAGCCTCGTCTTCGGTCGCGCGCCTATCCATCTGTAAATTCGTCGCTTTACAACCGTTGTTCTCTTCTTGCACGTCAGGAACCACTGTTCCCCGTCTCGTATTCCGTTTTCATTTCTTCGGTCGTCACTTCGCTGGCAGAACGAATCACACTCACGCGGACTGGATCTTAGATGGACCATTTAAAATATTGTGAGGAAGATGATGATTCTCATGCTTGCTTGTGCGTGTGCGTTTTAGCGTCGACTTTGATGCGTGTGCGTGCTGTGTAGGTAGCAGTGGAGGTTCTCTCTCTGTCTCTCTCTCTCTTGGGAGAGTGGGACAGAGGGGCCCGGGGGCGATGGGCGGTAAGAGCCGAGGACGGGTGGGCGTCGCTGCGAGACGGCCCAAGAAGGGAAGGGTTACCGTGTTTAACGCCCACCTTCTACTCCATCCCCCTCCCACCTCTTCGCCCTCCTCCTCCCTCCCCATCCCTGGAGCCCCTCCACGCGCGGCCCCGACCACCGTTGCCCTCCCCCAACCCCAGTCATCATCTCTTTACTCCTTTGATAAAGGCTTCGATATGAAAGGAGGGGGGACGGTGCCCGAGTGAATCGCCGAGCGAATCGAATAAGGAGTTCGATTGTTATCGCCTCACTCGACCGCTCCGATCTATTCCCCCCCCCCCTCTCTCTCTCTCCAACTCTCTCTCTCTCTTTACCTCTCTCTACCTCTCTTTCTCTCCCACTCTCTCTACTTCTCTCTTTCTCCATCTCTCACTCCCTCTCCAACCCCTTCACTCCCCCCCTCTCCTACCTTCTCTGCATTTCTCTCTCCCACTCTCTCTGTCCCCCCCCCCTCTCTCTCTCCATGTCTCTCTCCCTATCCCTCTCTCTCCCTCTCTCTTGCCCTCTCCTCCCTTCCTCTTTCTCTCTCTCAATCTCCACTCCATCTCTATTCCCCTCCCTCTCCCTCTATCCTCCATATCTCCCTTTCCCTCTCCTTATTCCTCAATCCCTCTGTCTCTATGTCCCTCTCTCGCTCTCTCCATCTCCCTCTCTCTCCATCCCCCTCTCTATCTCTTTCTCTCTCTCTCCCTATTCCTCTCTCCCTCTCTCTTTCCCTCTCTCTCTCCATATCTCTCTCCCTCTTCCACTCTCCCTCTCTCTCTCCCTCTCCCACTCTCTCTCTCTACCCTTCCTCTCTCTCTTCCTCCCTTTCTCTCTCTCTACCTATTCCTCTCCCCTTCTTTCCCTATCCCTGTATCTTTCTCCTTCTCGTCTATTCACCTTTGGGCGGTTTGAGCACTCCCCTTGCGCAGTTAGCACTTCTTATTTGTTTCGATTCATTCATCCGTCCATAGGTGAGAAAGGGAAAAACACCTGTTCTCGTGTCTTGAGAAAGGCGACTCATTAGTTCATCGTCGAGATTGAAGAAAGCTTTTACCACTTTAAATGGGCAGATAAATAAGGTTTTCTACGTTTATAAGTACAAACGAACGGTTGATAGCGTACGCCTTAATGTCGGTTATAAAACCATCAACTCACGGGCTATTTGTTTAAAAACAAGTTTTAAATGGTGCATGAGAAACTGGTTTTTGAAGGCATACAAAATAAAGACGTGAAAATAATTTTTTTTCTTCTTCCCAGGACTCTCAGGACTATATATATAAAATTTTAAGATTAAAAATATATAAATGAATTTAGCAATCTGGGATGCAATTGCTTGCCAATCCGAGGATTGCCATGTGGTCTGACTCCGAAGCCACACCTCTTTCTCATTGTCCTTTCCGTTATATTTTCCGCGTGCGCCCTTGCTCATACTCGTAAGTCTTATTCCTGGTGGGAATCTGGGTTAATTCCTACTGTCGTCCTTCAGAGAAATCGAAAACACAAATGTCTTGCCCCAGGATGTGTTAAAACATTTACCTTACTCTTCTCCATTTCTCAATTTTGCCATTTCTATTCGTGTCCTGAATATTTATTCGTCAGTTACATGGTCCATCGCTTTTACTTTCAACGTACTTCTGTAGCACACACGTATCCTTTGTTTTCACTTTTCTTTGCCACCTACACAATTTATTAACAAAGATACGTTGTGGATCTAACGAGGATCCTCTGAAATCAAAGGAACTGTATTCGACTCTGATCTTGGTTTGCAGTAATTTACATTGCCTGTATTGAATATAATCATAATCATTGCTCAGACGTGGTAAATAACAATTACGTTTTGACTTTGTCGTTTATTTTTGTATTTGTCATCAATATTGTAGATTCTCATCTTAATATATCGGTAACATTTATGAATTTGGTCTAAAAAACGCCAATAACTATCCATTGCTTACTAATATATGAAGGGTTTTTGTAATTACTTTGTATGTAGATTACAAATAACAGCAAGACGAAAGTAATTAATATTCAACATAGGCGTAATCTCTTTGGCAATGAATGCTTTTACGATCTTGCGTAATTTTCTGTCCTATATAATGTAATTCAGAAAAGCCTATTTGCGTCCTTCTTAATTGATTCCGAACGCCGTAATTATACCCCCCCCCCCGGAATCACTTATTTTTGAACTCTCATCGCCTCTCATTTTGCTTGCTTGTTCCCTCACCCCGTTTCCTCACTTTATTCTACGTCTCTTCTCCAACAAATCCAAGCTCCTCGCTGCCTCCTCTCCATCACCACTTTCCACGACCTTAAGAAACCCACATCTCTAAAAAAAAACCTCCACGTCTCCCGCCTACGTCCCTCTCAGTCGATCGGCTCGTGAGTCATTTGTGACGCCATACGCCATGGAAACGAGATATGATCAACGCCGACGCGCATAATTTATTTTTGCATCCCTGGTTGTTTAAATGTTTGTTGCAACGCCCGAAGTTGTTTCCTCTTTGCTGTTCTTCACAATTCGATAGTGCGTAAATTCACCCCTTCCAATCGCTTATGCATTTTCCTAGCCTAACCCAAGGCACATATGGCATCCTAATCCAAGGTCGGACCTTTTTCGGCGAGCTCATTTTGGTTTCCAACCCTGCAAAGTGGAACGAGGGACATCGTAAAAACCTTGATGATACAGTGATGTTAGCAACTTGATAAGAAAAACTCGGAGGCGATGATTTGCTGAAGGTTTTAATGAAGGGAAAAATGTATATTGAGGCCGGTAGAGGTAGGAAAAGAATACGTACTTTAGATAGAATTATTGGTGTGAGAAATTACTCGGAGCTCAAGAGGAATTTGCTCGGTAGTTCTTGAGTCAATCTGGAGTCCATTAAAAACCCACCTTAAGCGATAGATTATCATTCATCTTCAATGATCTCAGATCGATATCCGACGTTAATAAACTATTCTAGAGAGTTTAGGAAGATATTACGATTAGCTTATGAAATTTTTTGGGGAAAGAGTAATAGATAATAATGTTAGAAAAATTGATGTTAGAAAAATACTCATTTTGAAACCAGCTTTACAGGAGGCAATGCAGGTTAATACTGTCAACGAAGTTAATGCGAGGATTATCCCCATGCCAACTTTAATTAACTATCTACGTACTCTCTCGCAAAGAACCTTGATAGCACAAGACCTGTTTTCAATGCTGAGCTGATTACTGAATGATAGGAGGACAGTTAAAGTTAATATTTTGCTCTTAACGTTTTTACAAACATTGAGGTAAAATTAAAGTGACAAAACCATATTTTTAAAAGAAATTCGTAGTAATAAATGGAAATATTAAGGAGATGGAAAAGAAGACGCTGACATAAATAGTAAGCACAAAGAATAATTTTAACATTTAATGGGTAGGACATAATTTTGATTGGGAGAGACGGATTGCTCATTCGAAGAGTCGTATATTTTCGGCGACATTGAGAAATCAGCCTGGCAATCAGGAAAAGAAATTAACTATCGGAAGAGACGACCGAGAAACGGAGATATGTTTAAGACACATTTGCGAGCGTAACTTACATACATCACATTACGCCGTTATATAGTGGCATTATCAAGGTACCACACCTTGATAATGTTGCTACTCGTATGTAACATTATTCGGACCCAATAGTCGGACCACATAATTATCTATGTGGAAATAGCAAAGTTAATTCTTCTAAGTTCCCTATGGAGATATATTTTGTCAGATCTCAATAGAGGTGAATTGAAAACGTGGCAGATTTTATGTCATATACTTATTTAGATTTTCAAGTCATGCCATTGAAGAAAATGAAAGATCAAAAGTCGAGGATTATCATTCTTATCACAATAGAGTAAACGCATCGTGAAGGAAGGAGTGTGAACCATGAGTTTATGATGTTTTGGAATGGGATAATAATAAAATATTCCTTTTTTCTGGAGGCTATTAAACAGAGTGCAATGCATCAAATCAATGAGTGAATAGGACCCACAAAAATATGGAGATATCAGTCGGTAAATGTATCAGAGTTTTAAACTGGAAAAATCGCGGTTGGTGCATAGATAACGTATTTAGTTGATTAATTCCCCGGACCCTCGATTATTCCCAAATCACTAACAAAAAATCAAGAGGGGGGAAAATATACAAAAACAATGAAATAAAAAAAATCATGGAGCTAAAAAAATTATTACCCTTCGATTATATTGTTTAATGTTTTTATTTACGAGGGTTGCTCGAAAAGTTCTCCGCCTGACACAAATATAGCTCTAGTATTACCTTAGTAGACAGTGATATTTGTCAAACATGGTCCTTAAGATGGCTTGTTGCGAAGTTTCAGACGCGTGCGTTTAGTTGCTCGTTGCTTGGCGATGGAGTAAGGAAAACAAGTTTTATTATTTTCCAAAAATGGATAAAACTGAAGTCTGAGCTGTTATAAAATAATAGGTTATAAAATATTTAACCCTCACGAACATACAAGAAGATTTACATTCCCTTGAGACCTACGCTTCTAAGTGCTTCTGAATGCACCGTATTCGTCGTGTGTGGCTCTTAGTGTTTACCTTCTAGTCCGAAACCTGAGGAAATGGATCAATGGACGAAGATCCACTTCAAATGATGAGATCAAAATTGAGACCGTAGCTTATTTTTGTTGGAAAAAAATTTTTGTTGGTTGGAACAAATCTCATTTTACTGAGAGTATTAAAGAGTTGGAAGGTCTTTGGTGTAAATGTAATGATTTTCAAGGTGACTATGTTTATTTTTTTTGTCAGCCCGGATGACCCTCGTACGTGCAGCAACTATAATAATTTATTGAAATAAATGATACTTATATGTCTAATTTTTTACGTAGTACACTTCATTATGGCCGTAGTATCTCGCTCCATAATCTTAGATGGTAGTAAATTCTACAAAGCAAACAGAAAACACAAATAACTAAGTCATCCCAGCTAAAGCAACTCGAATTAGGTACGTTTAGGTATTTACAAGCGACTGTGGTTCTTTCGGGCTCGATTTGCTCACTTGTGCTCCAAATCAGACCATAAGTGGGTGGGAACTTGTGGCTCGCATGAACCCCCGCGAAAATTTCCCTCGAATGAAAAAAGCTCGATGGTACCAGACTAGCAACCCCGGCAGGGAATTGGAAAATCCTGCGGTCGAATTTCAGGCACATTAAATGATTTTTTTTCATGGAGAAATTTATACACGTCTCCGTTGGGAAGGTTGCTCACCTTTGAGAACATTGGCATGCACTTCATTATATGGATATGTAAAAGAATTTTCATCCAATCTTAGTGGGTGTTTTAAAATAAATTTTAAAATACTTCCTTTTAAATCGGGGGGTTGGGGGGGGGAGGGGGGGGGTAGAAGATCGGAAGAGCG
>WURS02000013.1:3560351-3570600 GCA_011762765.2 Rhinocypha anisoptera | reverse complement strand
CACATATATATATATATATATATATACATAAACTTAGTGCACAAATTGTGTACAACTGTTTAAGTGTAAACAAAGAGAAACATGTACAGCATCAACCACCAGGTTATTCCAGAGGGTCAAGCTATGAATGTTATGTTATACAAAAGGTCTAATGAAAAGGTTATAAAAATTAATTGTAATTTGCGACTGGCCATGTATGACTTGGAGAACTGGTTCCTTTTGAAAAACAATGAGATATTACTGAAACGTTAGTATAGAAAGAATTCGTTAGCCAGTATTAATGGGGGGAAAGAGGTGCGTAGGGAAGGGTGGTGGTAAGGAAGTGGGGGATAGGACGAGAGAGAAGTGAGGAATAAGAGGGGATGGTGCATGACTCACTCATTGACTTACACGAGAACCCCTCGATGGTAGGCACCTCATCAGACGATTTCGTTATACAGTAGAAGTCCGCTATAACGTGAGCTGATAAATGACAAAAATCTCTCATTTTAACGCACACTCGTTATAACCAACGGTCATTTAAATTCACCTCTTTCGGCATTTATAACATCATCAAAAGTGGGGGAAAATGAGCCATGAAGTAGTTGTATCAATCCATCAGCAAATGAATTGAAAATAGATCGTTTCGTTAAAAAGATTTTAAAATATCGTCACCAAAAGTCATGCACTCGTAACTAATGTACGTCATGCATTGGTAGTATCTTTGGAAACGTTTTGTGAACAATCATAGGTAAGGTATGGCCTGCGGTTAGCAATTACAATTCTGTAAATAAGAGGTGGGTCGAGAGATGGGCCGTCCTGCTAAGGTCATCACAGAGAAATGAGCTTTTACTGCATTGTCTACAAGTCTAGCTCGTAGCTCCATATGTTCTTTTATTCCGATCGGCTATAAGGATGAAATAGCACCAGGAAATGACAGACTGGAGTATAGATTCCAAGATAAGTTGTTCTGTCATTCTCCAGGAAAGTCTGTGGCATAAAACCACAGTCTCCTCTCGTAAAATTACCACAGTCTCTCGTAAAGTCTTCATTACAATGTAGATTCGCGAGAGGTGACAATGTAATGCGTGTTCCAATCCTGTGATGTATGCAACCTGAATACCAACCACGGCAAAATCTACTCGCTATAGCGATAGCGCAGATATGAACACTCGTAATAACCGGCGGAACTCCCTATGTTTTAATATGTGGACCAACCAAAGGAAAATGATCACTCGTTATAGCGATACTCTCGTTATAAGCCATACTCGCTATAGTGGACTTCTACTGTAAGTTACAATGGAACTGATAAACCACCAGAAACAAAAAAGACAGTATAATGCATCTTGGTAATACAAAATCAACACAGCAATGAGATCCTGATGCACTATCATCTGTCCATTGAAACTCATTTCTGCACTTTATGAAAGTTAACCTTTTTACACTGCTCATTAAATCTTTGTTTGAGCAAATGGTTATTTTCATAGACAGTTACACCTTATACATACTCACTGCAGTATATAAATGGACAATATGCCTCTCACAGTAATAATATCAATTGTCGTATTACTTACGTTGGCATAAATGAGCATAATCTTTTTTCTCCTTTTCTTTTACACTGCCATTACAATATTCCCTCTAAAACAGCCCTCGAACAAAAAAATTCCTAGTTGAAACATGAGAAATCTAATTATTAATCCTTTCTTTAATGGTACTTAGCTGCTTCCTCTCATCTCTGAAAAACCTTGTCCTTCCTAAACTACTAGACTATTTAAAATCTTTTGCCGCTATTATCATTTGCAACGGACCAAAATTTCCCAACACAAAAGTGCTAATGTTGTCTATAGCCAACGAAAATTTTCCCATGTAAACAAATGAACAATGCAGGCATGACAGCATGGTTGCTATGAAGACAAGCACCCCAGTTTTAAAATTTCATCCTTCAGCACGCTATTACAGCGGGATTCCCGTCCCTTTTCTCTGTGGTTGGATTTAGGATACTCAACCCTCAGACCCCTTTGCATCCCTCTTGCAGCCGGAGTCTATCGTCAGCATAAGGTAATTTCAGTGGCTTCCCTAAAAAATTATGTTATTTGCCTTAAATATTTACCGTTGGAAATGAATTTATTGTGTTTCTGTGATTACTTCCCAATTTAAGCAAAACTCTAGCACTAATATTGACAAGAGAGTTTTGGAGGAGAAAAATATTATTAGAAGAATCATAATTTTCTTAGAGTAATATGCTGAAATCTTTAATACCCTTATCAGAGTTTTACTTAAAAGTTGAAATTGGTCAGTAAAATAAAAGATTTATTTCCAATGTCACGTGTTTCAAAGACTATAAGAAATACATTTTTAGAAGATGAACCAGAATAACCATGGACCCACGCTTCATGGAGTCTACAATAGTCCTGGAGGGTTGCATTTCCCCAAACCACTCTCCGAGAAAAGGAGGTCTGTACTCCCACTGAGATGGGTCTCGAAAGAGGGTAAACATTCAAACCTGGGATCTGAATTGCTTTGAAAGAGTTCGACATGCATTTTGCGAGTCTCTTAAAAAGCTTGGCTCACATAAGAGTGTTTACCCTAAAACTTCACCACACTGAAATGGTTAAACACTCTCCCCAACAGCCGCATTTCTAGGCTGTCTATTCATTTTCTTGCCCTTCTATTACGGTTCACGTTTTTCAACCAGACATAAAATCAGAAACATCAGTGTGTACGTTATAAGCCTCCCTCGTCATAATGTGCCATCTCCACCCACAGAGAAACTTCTAAACATGTCCAGTAAAAATATATTCATGCATTCCAAAAGCCCCAATGCAAAAAAGGTTGACCCCTCCATGCACTGTGGCGTGTTCCCACCATTGTGTTTTGCCGCTCCCGCCCTTTTGAGGAGAGGGGATCACTGTGCAAGTGACGGCAGGAGTTGTGTAGTGTTTGTGTGCAACTCTTTTGCTAGGCGAGTGTGGCAGTCGTCTAATGAGATTTGGACTGTTCCGACTAGTCCGCAAGGACCAGAGCAGTGAGGTATGGAGAACGCTCTCTCTCGTGTTTCGGCTGCGCTCGAGTACAGACATTTTATAGGGACAAAGCTCCCGATGACTTGGTTTTTGTGTTGGACGTGGGTGCTGCGAGCTAGAGTCTGACTAGCATGTTCAGGGTTAGTCACCCCCTCAGAAATTGCTGTTGTCTCAATTGTTTGCTATTTTGTTCCGGTCTGGTTGTTTTTTGTATAAAACTTGTTTTTCACTCAATGCCGAATTTTCTCTTTCATTCCCAAAAAGGCGTAACCGGAAAGGAATTTTGATCTCTTCTCCTCCCGGTACATTTCAGCACCTTTGAGGAAAGCTTTCAGAGGCCAAAAGTTGGGGGTAGGATCCTGGTAGAGCCCAGACCAACCCACTAACCCCATTGACCCCTCCCATACTAACTAGTGAACAACAAAAGAATGCGTGGATGCAAGATTCTTAATATGGTTCTACTGCTACATTTCCTGTAAAGCATTGAGCCAGGCAGTTATTCTGGCTTAATTCACCGAGGTGTGTGCTTTTATTGCCATCCATTTTCTTTCTCGAGAATTAGCAAAGTACTCATCAAGAATTACAACTTTCTCTTCGGTAACTATTTCATCTCATTGGGCTAGGGGAAAAAAAAAGAAAATGAAAAGTCGACTTGCAGGTAGGAGTGAGACATGACTTTGACAGCTGTGGTGAGGAAGGGCACAAGAAAGGTATTCATATTCTGATGTTCATTAATTTTCAGACTTCCATCAACCTGCAATAGACTGATGAAACGCCTCCCTGACTTTGACCCGTTCCTATCATCTCCTTCCTTCCTTATCTTTCTCCAACCTAGTTTTCCTTGTGACTGCTGGCATATTGGTATATCTGTTATCTGTAAGTGGTTCTGTTACTTGTTTCTGTTAAGTTTTTATTGTTACTATTTTGTTTTTTTCCTTTGTTATATTTTCAATATAATTGGCATTGTGCTGTCTTTGAACAAAATACATAAATAAGTATATTCATAATCTACCATGAGACCTGAATCTTCGACAATGTTGGCTATCTTTGGGGAGGAAACTTATCAAGGTGGAAGAGGGAGAGATTAGCCCTTTACCCTCACAGCGTCCTGAGGGGGAGGGGTATCAGCAAGAGTCGTTTGCAGGCCAGAGCCAATAAGCACTGGCCTGTCAAGAGCAACTGATGAAGAAGCTGTGTTTGCTCCAAAAACAGGGAAATGTACATTCGTGGACAGTGAAAACACATGCAATTTGAAATGAAGAACTCAGGGCATAATTTTGTTTAAAAGAATATCATCTAAGAGGTAACCATGATAAACTGAGTTTCTTTTGGTTAATTTAAATATTTATATAAAATATAACTAATTTTTTCTTCTTCTGGTCCAGAATCAGCAGATGAATGCTTATTTGATCTTAATTAATGATCAAACGATTCGCGTGATTTCATAAACCCCTTACGCAATAAGACTACTTTTATGTCAAATAATTCTGAAAAAATTCTATCATTTCAGGCATAACTTTGTGGAATTTATTCATAATTAGTGATAAAATATTTGTTGATTCCACAGGAGTTTTTTATTTCTTTAGGACCCAAGTTTCGACGGCAAAGAGTCATTGTCGGAAATGTCCCCTTCACTCCTTGGGTAGCCATCTAAAATGTGAACCTGACAATAACGCTTTGACATAAAAAAAAATCCTGTGTAATTAGTAAATATTTCATTATTAATTAATTGAAAAAAAATAAATTGGGCAGACAGAGTAGGAATTTTTAAAAGCCAGATTTTTAATTTCAGCTGCAAAGGTGATTAAATCGGAATTTAAAACAAATGAATAATCAAATAACTCAAGGCAAATAAAAAAAAACAAATTTTCATCATTCTCATTGGTGACTACAAACCTAAGTGATTAAATTGGTTGAGGCTCGGATGACACATTTCATGCTCAACATACAATGAGTCAATTAATTATAAAATCAATTCAACATTGACCTAAATCAATCAAAAATGCAGTTTACAATATTCTCCACAAGTAACAGTATTCTGGAAGAAAACCAAAGTTATTCTGTTACAAACATCTGCAATGTAGTGGATGATTTAAAATTTTCGGCATCCACAATGATAAACTCCTTAAATGGGATGTTCATATTGCTTTCCTTATTAAAAATATTATACTATGGCTTATTTCACACACGCATGTCATGTGGTATTGTGACATGGGGAGCTTCCCCCACTAAATTAAACATGCTATTCATCATTCAAATTAAAATAATCAGATCCACGTGTAATAAGCATTTCAGAGTCCACTGCACACCTCTATTCCAAAGTTTATCCATATTAACAATTCCCTGTGTTTATACGTTTCAATCAGTAATCTTCGTAAAAAAAATGACCCTATTCCCAAAAAATATAAATGTACACAATTACCATACAAGGGGAAGAAATTACCTCCACACAATTTCATCCGGAATGACACTGATGTCTTAAGGACCCTGCTTTATGTGTGCTAAGCCCTACAATAAATTACCTAATAATATAAATAATATCACCTACCTCCCTCTCTTTAAAAAAGTTTTCCTGTTCTTAAATGACAAATGTTTTTACACTAGTGACTTCATCACCTCGATACCAAGTAATTTTGATATTATTTATTTTCAATTGCCCACAAACAGCACTAATAGGCCAATTCCAGTGGGCACTATAACATTTTTAATAACAAGGATGAAACACACACATTCATGCCCTAGGTGGAGATTTGAAAATCCACCTAGTCGGGATTCGAACCTGCGACTTCCGGGTTGGCAGACGAGGGCGTTACCCCACCAGTACCGAGGCCGGCAAATGTAATCATGTTCAATATAACAGGATAACAATATATATGTATACGTGTGTATATATGCATATTGTATGTGATTTTCTGTAACTGTAACGGAATTATTGTACTTACATGCTGTTTGTAATTTCTTTAGAATGCACTACATGTTATTCTGTACATCCATACTATAATTACATTCTGTACATTTAACCTATACAGTAGCTGCCTGTTTATTATTAAATGTAATGAACTCAACACTGTCAACTGGGAGGCATAAATTATTATTGATTAATTATAAAGAAATAATACCAAGTATAACCATGTGAGTCGGTTATATGGGACATAATAAAAATGTCACTTAGTAAATGCATTGGTTTACAAAATTTCAATTATCAGAAAGTGAAACTGTGCATCAGGTTATCATTAGCATATGAATGGAGGGCTGGCAAACTTTAACATTTGAGATATTAGAACAAGTACATAGAAATGACATTTCCATGCTTAAATAACACACCAGGGATAAAAAAACCCTACTCCTCAATTCACAAAGCGATTCGTAACTATCAATAAGCGATATTTACTTGGGGCGTTTGAGGCATCTGTGGTGCAGTTGGATGAATGTGAGGATGTTGCTGATGAACAGGGGATGCCAAATGTTGTGGTGGTATTTGCTGATGATGAATATGAAGAGGTTGGATGTGTGAAGCTATCTGATGCCCAGGAATTATCGGCCGCACTTGATTCTGTGCGACAGCACCCACTGTTGCTGTTGCCGCCCCTACAACAGGTTGCTGACCCCCTGACTCCCATAGTGTGCTACTTCCCTGGCCACTGACAACTTCCGGCTTACTGTTCATCTCATTCATTTTGGCTCTTTACCTCTGTGAAAAGATAAAAGAATTTAGGTGATTAATTTCAGCGTATGTGAGCGAAACATTGGTCACAGAAATATTAGTATCAATGTAAGAAAGTGGTTTTCAACAAATAACAGTTGCAAACTGTTTCAGTCAACCTAAGACAGGCTGCATTAAGCAACTCATGTAAACTTTTATGGTTGCAAATCCTGCTTTCCACTAAGATGTTTGACCGGAATGAATGAACGTTGATTAAAGTTAAAGTAAATCACGACAAAACAGGATATAATGGATCTAATTGTAAACTGAAGATTTAAAAAAAAACAATTTTTACGGATCACCACAAACAATTGTAAACAGCAGCGATGACATTGGTGGAAGAGGCTATATACAAGGGAAAATAAAAAAATATACAATATACCAAAAAAGACCTTACCGCGAAAAGAATTCCCACATGAATATGCAACACAAAATTCTCATTACACAATTATAAAATATTAATCTGTATACCAGCGACATTGATCATTCCACCACTAAAAGCACTCTTAAAGTATTTTAGTAACCCGACTGTATCACTGTGCATTAGTTTGTAGATCTAATGCATGCTTGATAAACCTCGAGTTTACACTTCTGCATAATACAACTCTTGTCTACCTTTCATGATTTTCATCTCGCCCTCAACAATTGCACAATATATGCAGCTTCTACAATAAGAGAGAATAAAATAACATTTCTATAAATCGATTCACCCAAGAAAAAATGTGCTCAGGTAGTTTAAAAACACTTTTGGAAAGAATATGCCAAATGTCAATATCAGACAATTATCAATCATTTAATTGACAACACAAACAATTTCCGCCAATAACGTTACTGACAGCGATCGAGTACCAATCAGAGATGATATTTTGATAACTTAGTCCATTCATTTTTACAATTATAACATTAAGTTTGGTTTCAAGTTCGGAAGCGTCGTAGCCAGAATGTAGTTGTTTACAAACTTTCAGCCCACGTGAAATTTAAATCAAAATTGTGAGTTAACTACTACAAACTAATCTGTTAGACTAACATAAGATGAAACTTGGTACTTACGAAAGCGTATTAATACTAAAATAACGTACTTTTGACGTATTTCTGATGGATTCATTCATCATTTTCAAATCTTGACGAAGTAGTCTCCGCCTATGATGACGCCATTTGCTCTCAGCTGAAGTTGTCACGTGACCATAATTTCGGCTTGCATCTTTGAGATGGCGCAGTGAGCATTTTTTTTGCGTGCGTACCACTCGTTATGAGAAAGAATGTAAAAATAGTGGTAAAACATTTATTTGGATATTTTAGCAAAATCTGAAGTTATTAAGATCTTGCTGAATAGCAATTCTTGCTAGGGTCGACCTTTTGCATTGACGATACTTATTTTTTCGAAATGTCCATAGCCTTTGTTCAGCGCGGTCGTGGACCTCCGAGTCCGGCTCAAATACAAAAGGTGATTATTCTTTACCATATTTTAAAATTCTATAGTATTGAACTGAAGAATGAGTTTATTTTTTTACTGCCATTTCTCCCTACCTACAGCAAATTATCTGATTCGGTATGTTGTTTCAAAAGTGAATAACTTTTTTTACCATTCCTGATTTTAGATGCTTGATGAAAACAGTCATCTCATACAAACCATACAAGAGCATCAAAATAAAGGAAGAGTTCAAGAATGCATGCAGTAAGAATATTTTTTATTTTCTTCTTAATCAATAATTTTATTCATGTTATTCATTCTATGCAATATTTTCAGCTATCAGCAGATTCTTCACAGAAATCTGGTCTACTTAGCCTCGCTAGCCGATGCCAACCAGAATATACAGGCTCTTCTTCCTGTAAGTACATTCCCCTTTACTTAATAATACCAATGTCGAATTAACATTCTTCCTATAAACCAGTCCTATGGCTTTTGACATGCAATGTCTGTGCTCATTTTTTTACCATTATCATACATATTTAATCGTTAGGCATGATTATAAACGTATTGTAAATGGTATTTCGACGACCACCGTGATGAAGTATTATCACATTTTATTCCAGAATTGTTTTTCCCCAAATAACTTCCCTCTCTTGTTCCAGAGGATGTATCATGTTCTGTGCAACCTTGCTCCCTCCTAATTCCCTCCTGTCACATTTTTCCAATTGGCTCATCTGTTACTTTTCAGTACCTCTTCAATCTACCTTACCTGCCTTCTTTGGATTTAATGCAGCAATCGCCTCTCCTCCTCTGGCATTCTTACTGCTCCTTCATTAGTTTTCCTCTCTGTCCACCTCACCTTCCCTCGCCTAATACATCTCAAAAGCCTCCAATGTATGCTCATCATCCTTCCTCATGGACCAGGTTTTAGATCCATATGAGGGTTTTCACAAATATTTTCTTCAATTCTTTCTTTAACGTCCCTCTAATAAACTCCTTCCTTTTTGCAATGGCATCTTGTGCAAATGCAATTCTTCATCTAATTTCTTTGCCACTATCTTTTTTCCTGTATTATGCATCCCAAATGAGTAAACTCTTTTCTTCTACCCATTACAATTTATGCCCTTCTTGCATGATATTTAGCCCACCCTTCTTACTTCTCAAGAAACTCATTATCTTGCTATTAATTTTCATGCCAAACTTCTCACGCTGGTTCTGCAATCTGCACTCCTTTGGCTGAATTACTAACTAGGACTTGTTCATTGGCGAATCTGAGTGATTTAATGAGTTCACCACTAACTTTTACTCTGACTCCACTTTTTCGCATGCCTCTTTTACCTTCTGAGTAAAAGTTAAAAATCTCAGTTTATAGCAGACACCCCTGTCTTACACCTCTGCCTAACTGTGCCTATCCAGACTTCTCCTCAGCCTCCCTTACTTGCACAGCCTGAGTTAAATTTCCAATGAGACGCTATCCATCCAATGCACTCCGATTTTTGCAACACTTGCAAAAAGACGTTTAGGTCATTCTACTTTATTGAATGCTTTCTCAAAGTCTACAAAGCAGGCGAAAACATCCTGTTTATGTTATATACTCTGTTTGATCAATTTTTCATTACAGCTATTGCATCGTGACTCCTGCCTTTTCTATAACTGAGATGATCTTCACCTAGGTATTCTTCTGCTCTTCTCTCCTGTCTTTTTTTAATGATTCTTAGAACTACCTTCGCTGCATGCTGGATAAAATAAATTTTCCTATAGTTGTCACATTCTGCTGCTTTCTTTTTCTTTGCTATTGGAATAAATATTGACCTGACAAAATCTGGCCATATGCCATCAAAAATCCCCATCATTTGCTCATAAAACTTCTTACTTTTCCTGAACCTTTGAGTAATTCTGCTGGTATATTATCCACCCCCACAGCCTTATTCCTCTTCATGTCCCGCAGGGCACTTTCAATTTTGCTATCTAATATCCCTAGGCCTAAGATATCCTCATCTACTTCCCATTCTCTTTCTAAATCCAAGTTTAAGGGTCTTATCATAGAGTTGCTCCACGTACTCTTTCCATCTTTCTCAAATCTCTCCCTGTTCTATCAGCATCTTGCCCAACTTATTTCTTATAGTAGAGATC
>WURS02000013.1:3524121-3544853 GCA_011762765.2 Rhinocypha anisoptera | reverse complement strand
GCCTTAAATGTTTAGTATTCACAATTAAGTTGATGGATATATTTATTTATAAACAAGTCCCCTAGCAACCACTCCTGTCCCATATCCGAACTGGTCCGTTTCAAAATCGTGCTTGAAGCGCTTCAAAGGGAAGAAATGAAACGGACCGGCCTTAGGAGCGGTGGCGCTTCGAAGCATTTGGAGCGAGAAACGGACCGCACGTTTAGTTTGATTTAATGACGCATGGTGGCGCATGCCGGCGGATAAGTGAAATGTACACATTGAAATACAAACTTTTTATAATATTTATTTTAATCCTTATATTTCATGATGCATCTTTCAAAGAAAGTTTTAATGACATAGACGCGATAAATACCCTGGTCTGGGGACCAGGGCTTAATCCGAGCCAAGTCGTTATGCCAGCGAGATATTTTTATATTCACGCTGTGAACTCCAAACAACAGAGGTGAGCTTGTTGTCAAAACGAAATTGTTTAAGTGTTTTCTTTTGATCACTGGTCTAGAGTTGCCCTTTATCTTACAGACTGACAAAATCCCCAGGAGATGTATTTTCCGTGGAGATTACAGGTGATTCTGAAGATAAAACGTGTCGAGCATGGGTGAACATATTGGACCGTAAAGATGGTAGTTTTATTATTAGGTATAAAGTTTATAGTTCATGTTACAATTTCCAGATACATATTACATATAAAGGACTAAAAGTGGCAGGTTCCCCATATTCTGCTGTTGGTATGTATTGAAATAACTGCTGTCAGCCTATCGTTATATGTATTACCATTATGAAACAGCTAAAAACATATGTTGTGAATTTCAGGAATGGTTCACGCTGATGAATGTGATTGCCCAGTGAGTAACTTTGACATTTGGTTTGAGCGTTTTGGATGCTCAAATGAAAACATGAAAAAGATGCACTCAGTAATTTCAAGTAATTTAGAACCGTACAAATCTGTCAATTTCACAGCAATTCGTAGGCTTATTCGTGAGAAATTCAACCATCCTGGAAGCGTCAGTATTTGCAACTATGTTGTGAAAAATAATAAGGTATGACTCTTATTTATGGCCAAGGCTAATGTGCGAAATCTCTTTCTTGAGTTCACAATATGGTGGCACCACATTCTATGGTCTTTTGCGCAAAATTCGTTAGAAAAAATAGATGCTAAAAAAAAACTTGACTGGTAAAGGAGAGAGAGTCAGAGGCCAGGATAAAATGTTGCCCCTGGATTTCTTGGTCAACTTATTTTAACTACCTAGTAAATTGAATTCCTCTGTTTGATCTTGAATGTTTTGGAGGGCCCATATTTTGAGGTTACGCACAAGGTGTTGTAATTAGTTCATAGCGGTTATCAGTTCTGTAAATTGTAATTTGTTTCCCTTGTAGGTTTACAGAAAATGCTATGGCCAGTACGTTGGATTTAAAACTTTTATGGATGAAATTTTACTTTCTCTATCACGAAAAGTAAAACTTCCCGATACTGAATTTTTTGTAAATCTTGGTGATTGGCCTTTGATAAAGAAGGAGAATTCAAACAATGAAGAATATGTCATACCCATGTTTTCGTGGTGTGGCTCTAAAGACACACACGACATCATCATGCCTACCTATGACCTTACAGAAGCCACTCTTGAGTGCATGGGAAGGTGATTATTTTCACTAGGTCATACCATAATAGACTTAACTATATACAATACTTGTAATAGCCGATAAGGTATGTTAACATTTTTCAACGCACTTTCTACACAATTTTTACTTATAGGGTCACCTTAGACATGCTGTCTGTCCAAGGAAATGTTGAATTACCCTGGGAAGAAAGAATCGAGAAAGGATTTTGGCGTGGGCGTGACTCTCGCATGGAAAGGCTGCAATTAGTAGCTTTGTCGAGAGAGTGGCCTGATCTTTTGAATGCCTCTCTTACCAACTTCTTTTTCTTTCGGGACAAGGAAGAGACCTATGGGCCCAAAGTCCCATATATGTCCTTTTTTAAATTCTTTGAGGTGAGTCCTAATTTTATCACATCATAAAACGTCTGTCACACCTTTTGATGTTGGAAGTCTTTGATTTCTGTACATTCACATTTGATTTCTGGTAATGGACACAAGATTACAATGTGCTTGTTCCCACCTACAAATATAAGCAACTGTCAAACTTACAGGTTCTGTATATCTAAAACTTTTAATTGCAATTTTGGGCATCTTGCTCATACAAAATATATCTTTAATATCAGAAATAGATGACCTGAGGAACTACCTGTAGACCTGTATTATTTAAATTGCACTTGACTGAAATACTTTTCTGTTTTGAACTTGACAATATTTATTTGATTACAGCATCACTTACTATAAAAAAATGTTTTGCCCTCTACCCTTTTCTGGGAAATATAAATTCATTTTTTATAGAAATACTTCACAAATATCTTATTCAGTATCATCTGTATGATCACTTTCTTCTAGGCTAAATGAAACATTTCTTAATTCGACATAAAATATTCATTTACATGTAACTTAGGTTTTGTTGCCAACTGTTTGTTGTGCAGGGTTGTAGAGTTGGTTGAAAGTTATAATTGAGCAGGGAGGTAATTGAGATTAAGTGGGTGGAGCCCTCGTAAACTCGTTGACAGTTGGTCAATGTAGAGGGATGATGGTACAAGAACGCAATGGGGCTGAGTGACCATTGTACAGTGATTAGAAACGTGGAAGGATAGTGTCGTAGGCATCAATATTTGAAAATGCAAAATGTCCATGATTATTAATAATTAAAATGTTGTCACATTTCACTTTTAAATAGGGTGAAAAGTGACATTGTATTTATTCATTGTAATAATCATGAAAACATGGAGGTTGTGAAAGGGTGAACTTGATGAAAACTAGTTTTGGGAAGCCTGTTTGTTATTGAAAATATCATATTGTTGTAGTCCATGGGGAGGGATACATATAGTAATATGTACTATGCATTTCAATTGTAATAAACTCAATGGTTCAGTTCAACAACAGTAATATTTTCTGGTGTGGTATGGTGGAAGTTATCCATTACGGAAATGAAAATCACTGGGTGAATTCCACAAATAATTTTTAATGAGACGACCTAGGTTTCGACACGTTGTGCCATCATTAGGTTTCAGGCACCACTTTGTGGAATTTATTCATCATGAAATGATAGAATATAAACTTTGTATTCCACATGAAAGTTTTTATTATAAAATCTATATTTTGTCATGTTGCAGCATCATCAGGTACTAATTGGCAATTCACATCAGAATATGTATGTACATTATCAAGGGAGGGGAGGGAGGTAAGTGTTTATAGGAGAGGGAGAAGGAGGGGTGGGGGAAAGTTACAATCCTCGTTGGCTCCATCGCAGTTGGCCTCTATGGGGGAGAAGGGTCATAGCTCTGGTGACTAATGCTGAGGAGAGGGAAGTGGTGGGGGAATATATTTTCGATGACCAGTAGCCGACTACCTACGTTTCTAATGAATTCAACCTGTTCTAACAGGTCTAGTTTGGGTCCCTTGTTTTGGAAGTGTAAAATATTTACTTCAAAATCACTTGTGTGGTCATCTTCATGGAGTTGTTTGGCAAACTGATATTTGTAATCTTTCTTGGGGAAGCAATTTTAATGCCCACAAGCCCTTTCCTGAAACCTCATCCCTTTTTAGCCTATGTAAACTGCTTGGCAGTCATTGCACTTGAGTTCGTAAACTCTGCTTCTATGTACTTTATTTTCTTTGGTATTGGAAATGAAATTTTTCATGTTCTTATTGTTGTAGAATGCTCCCCGTGTTCCGAGGAATGACTAATGAGGAATGTACCTCCTGTAATGAGAAGTCCTGTTACAAGAACATTTGGCTAGCTTGACTTGAATGATACAAAAATAGAATTGGTCAATTCCTAATTACATGGTTTTGTATAAGAGTAATTAAAATTGATTAAATATTGTGTATCTGATTCACAATTACTTTTCTTTGCAGTACAAATATCAAGTCTGCCTTGATGGGACTGTTGCTGCCTATCGCTTGCCATATCTTCTTGCTGGTGGATCTCTCGTTTTCAAACAGGATTCAGATTATTTTGAGCATTTCTATTCTCAACTCATTCCTGGAGTTCATTATGTACCCATCAAGTCTGACCTGTCTGATTTAATTGCAAAAATTGAATGGGCCAAAAGCCATGACAAGGAGGCCAAAAAAATTGGTGAAGCTGGGCGGGAATTTGCTGACCGGAGTTTAACTCCCCAGAGCATATTTTGCTATCATGCCACTCTCTACAAGGCAAGTTGTTTTTCTTAGTACAAGTAAATCATCCCTTTTATTGAGTAAATTTCACAAAGGTTCTAAGAGATGCACCTGGTGATGCAATGCCACGGTGAAACCCAGGTTGTGTAAATAAATATTAGAGTTGTGGAATTTTAATGTTTTTTTCTGTTACTTCAAGTATTGATTGCTTTGATGTCTTAAAAAGTAAATTGTTCTCTGGGTTTTTTTCATTCTACAACTCTTGCACTGATACTGTTGTGCATTTACCCTAAATATTTTTAAAATTTCATCATCCTTTAAATCAAACCAACCCCACATCTACTTCAATCCTTCCGTCTAGCCCTTCCATGGATGACAAGTCTCACTATCAACCTAAAATAAAGACAGTTGATCTATCTACTCCCTTAGCATTTAATCTATGCGTAAATTAAAGAGTAAGGGAAACAATCAACAGTTCTTACTTCCATACCTCACACTTCCCATCCTGATTCTTTACCAGTTAACACAGGGAAGACTTTCCTGTGTACATGTTATAAATACAGCCCAGCGTCCACTACATAAATTTATAATTTGAGAATTTTTTGGTTCCATCTGACTTCTATGTATGTATGTACTTGTATTTTGAAGTTTCCATTGTTCGAATTTTTTCCTCTTCCCCCTTGACACTTTGAATGTTTTCTCTGTCCCTCCTCTCGAAAATACTTCAGTACTTTGATTGACCTTGGTCTTTCTGCTTTGCTGAGTAACTTCTAAAAGTTCACAACACAAAAACATCTTGATTGTTTCATATTTATTTGTGTTAATGATCTCATTATTATTGAGGCATCGCATGAACCCCGATCCTAATGACTTTCTTGAGACTGTCTCCATCGCATGTTTAATGGAATATAAGTAAACCAATTAATTTCACAATGAATATTAAGTTGTTTTTTAAAAACAAACAATGATCATGATGGAATTATTAATGTGGGTTAAATTTAAGGAAAAATCTGTGCATGATTTGAAATTATTTAGATAGTTTGGTCTATAATTTGGTTTTTTCATATCCAGTCAACGTTGATAGTGAATTATTTTTTCAGGAATGGAGCAAAAGACTGGTTAGCCGAGTGAAAGTTCTCAAAGGTATGGAACAAGCAACGCAAAAGGAGCAGGCATCAAAATTGATCAAATGCACTTGCTCTTCGCAAAAAAGTTCTGAAAGCAACAAGACATCAAAGCCTAAGAAGAAAGTGGATAGCAGAGGAGGGAAAGATGAACTTTGATAGAGAAGAGGCCTCTTTGCATCCCTTGCTATGATGTCTTCTCTGTCTGTGATCTTAGCTTAATTTTTATTTTTTTACTGAAAAAGGCCTCTATAAGGTTGTTGAGCCACAAGTAGCTTAGAAATATGGCTTAGTTATTTCCTGTCTCCTGACTAGTACTCTAACAAATTTAAAAGTCTCATGTGGAGCATTCATGAAAATGACTGTCACATAAGCAAATATCACATTTTAATCTCATTCCATTGGTTCGTGTGCCAAACCTTAATCAGTGATGAAAGACGTGTCTTATTTCTGTATGATATATGGTTAAAAAACCGAATTGTCATCAACCAGTGAATTCCGTCTATATACTTTATTGGTATTGGATGATACTGCTTGAAATGTGCCATTATATACAATTGAAGACATTTGTTTTTTTTTACATTTAAAGGAGGGCAGTTCAATAAAGAAATTATTAATTTTTTAATTTAATTATTTATTGAATATATTATTCTGATAGCTTAATTTAGTATATGCATGTGGTACAACATTCATTGATTTTATGCCAGTACTTTATCAGTAGCGACTGTTTCAAATTGAAATTTGTTCAGTTCATTCTATCTAAAAATCTCTGTTATTTTTCTTACTCCCTTACCAATTGTTTCTCCTTCATTAGTCTTCAAAAACTTCTGAGTATACCTTCCACCCACATTTCCTGACTTCTTCAGATTTCACTCAACAATAATTGCCTCTACCATTTTTAGCATTTCTTCATTACTTTTCTTCTCAGTCCACTTCATTTTCTCCATGCTTCATCAAACCCACGTCTCAAAAGCCACCAATCTGTACTGTCTTCTTCATGGACTAGGTTTCTGATTCATATAATGCTCAGCACAATATTATGGCATTTTCTAACCTTTTCTTCAAGTATTTCCGTAAGGTTCCTCTCATTAGCTTTCTTTTCATGAAAGCAACTTTTGCTAATGCTATTTTAGTGCTACATACATCCTTTTTCCTCTCTGACTCTACCCAAATAAGTAAACTTTTCTACCTGTTCAAACTTATGGACTACTTATATAGCTTAGCATTCCAACTTCTTGTAAATCTTATTACTTTTGTTTGTTTACTATTAATTTTCAACTCAAACCTCTCATATTGACCATGCAAAGCTCTCAGCAAGGTTTGCAGCCCTTTGGTGAGATGACTATAGAGCTTGGTCATTCGTGAATCACACGTGAAACTTTCCAAGTTCAACGGACACAAATTACCTAGCCATGTTTATTCCTGCCTCTACTGCTTTCCATGCCTCTTCTCCAAGTGCAAGTTATTAAGTACAGCTGAAGGCCTTGTCTTACTCCCCGGCCTAATTAAACCATCCAGATTCCCCATCTGCAACCTTAACCTTCACTGCCTTAACCATATACAGGTTTCCAATAAGATGCATATTCTTCTAGTCTACTCTTATTTTCTGCAAAACTTCCATCATTTTTGGTCACTCTTCTTTATTGAATGCTTTCTCAGTCTTCAAGGCATGCAAAAACATACTGATTTTTCTATATTCCATTCAATCACTGTCTTGATTTTCTTTATTGTTTCGAGTCTACCTCTTCCAAAGCTGAGCTGGTCTCCACATAGGTTTTCACTTAGTCTTTTGCAGTTGAGTCTGAGGACTACCTTACCTGCATCATATCAGGGTTGAACTGATTGTCCTATAGTCCTCACATTCTACTGCTTTCATTTTATTTGGGTATTAAAATTAGTATTGGTCTAAGAAAATCTTCTGGCCTCGTTCCTTCATCGTGTCTTCCTTGAATTAGCTCAAAAGTTTTTCCTTCCTTTTCCCAAACCCTGAGGTAATTTTTCTGGTAAATTATCCATCCCTAATGCCATGTTCATCTTCATATTTTGTAGTGCCCTTTATATCTCACTATCCTGGACCTAAGCTATTCTCATCTAATCCTATCCCCCTTATAAATATAATTTTAAGGGTCTATTTTCTTTACTGTAGTTCCTCCACATGCTACTTCCCTCTCCCAAATTCCAACCAATTCTGCTGGTGTCTTCCCAGAGTTATTCCTAACGTAATGGATCATATATATTGTTCTATTTTTTAATGAGGATTTAACTTAGCTGGATAGTGCACACATTTTTCCATGCATTCACTCTGCTCTTTTCACCATGTCTGATTTTCCTTATCAGTCTCTCTCTGTTTCTTATTTGCCTCTTGATATTACTTGCTCCCACCCCCTCTTCTTCATTTTTCCAATTCCTTTGCTCTGTAATCTTCCTAACCATTTCCTCCATAACCCATTGCTTTTTAATCCCCTTCTCCCCAATACATTTTCAGCCTCTTTTGTTATTTCATCCTTAAGAACTTCCAACTTTTATTCATCTCAAAGCTTCTAGATTCCATTTCTGTGGCTTCTGCCCTTTTTAACCCTGTTGAATGTACTAACTGTTGGCTTTTTTAATTTGTGAAGCTGTTTCTAAATCTATTTTCTAATTGTGATGTATTCTAACTGGTTTGTTCTTCAAGTGTATCTGTATCTTTTGTGGTGTTTGAACCATGCGCTCATTACTACCAAAATTCTTCTCTTGCAAAACTCCACTAATTTCTTTTGACAGTAGTTATTGCTTAACCCACGGTCATATTTACTTACTTCCTTTTCTTCTCTTCTTTTCCTTTCTTTTGTCAGGAATGTTGTCAGCCACTTACTCAAACTAATCATACACCTTATCGACTTCTTTCTCCTGGTGACAAATTTGACTGGATTATATCTAATTTAGTTGGATCCGCTTTTATTTCCACTATTATTTCTAAATCACTAAACTGGCCAATGTTGATGAAGCTGAAAGAATGATTTTCCACATGAAAAACCAAGTTTTTCATGTGGAAAAAACAAGTGTTTTCATCTTCATTATGAATCGCTTCCACAAAGTAACACCTGAAAATACCCGATTGGCCAATGTTGACTTCTGAATATTACTCTCATCCTCAATTCTATAGACTAATTTATAGCTATTGCTCCTAAAGTCTCCACTTATCTTTCTTACTTCACTCGGCCCCAGTACATCTAATTTTTCTCTCTCCAACTCTATTTTAATGTTTTCTAATTTTCCTGGTTTTTCCTAGTATGTATATATACACAACAAATAATAGTAAATAAGGAAAGGGATAGTAATGAACAAAAGAATGAAAACTAACCGTGGTGAGGAAGATGGAAACCCATCAATTCTGAAGAGAAAAAGTTTACCCTGAGCCAGTATTTTGAATGACAGACCTTTCAATTGCCATTCAAATGCACCACCGAGAACTCAGATTTCACTTTGGAGACACCAGGAGCTTATGGGAACCATCACTCTGACCCCGTTCACTAAGAGATGACATTTATGTTTCAAACTCCACTCTCCACAAGAAGAATGGATTGGATGGAGAGGGAAGATGGGAAAGTATCATTTTTAACATGCATTATTTAAAAGAAGAACTGTGCATGGCCAAAGTAGGAAAATAAAGTCCAAAGGGTAATATACTCATTCATTCAGGTAATCACCCAATGGTGAAAATACACAACAAATAATGGTAAATAAGGAAAGGGATAGTATATATGTACCTATAGTTATATAAGTGTGTGTATATTTATATACATATACACAGTTTTGAATGGGAGTCAAGTTAATAGGGATAGAGAGAGCAGTGATGCATAAAGGCAACAGTGGTTAAGTGGAGGGGAGAAAAGACTGATGAATAAAGAAGGGAAGCCGGAGAAAAAAGCATGCCCTACGTTATGGGATAAGAGAATGGTTTCCATATGAAGGGAGAGTTGGACAACAGAGAAGGAATTATTGGTGGGGTGGGAAAAATGAATCGCAGAGTGACCACTTATGGAGTGACTATGGGGAGAGGTGGTGGAAAGAAGTAGGAAAGTAGAGAGAGGGAAGAGAGGAGAATAAGAGTCAATGTATAATATTATGGGCAAGCAAATTATTAGAGATGAAAAACCATGTGAGGTTACCTCAAGAGTTCAAGAGGTGAATTGGGATAGCATAAGGGGAATAGAGAGGCCAAAAGTGAAACTTTAACACCTTGAGCTGAAATGACAAGTGTAGCTTGTCATGAACTTCCAATGCCAAATTGCACAATTACGAGTGTAGCTTGTCATCAGATTTTAATTATTGTTGTGCAATTTAGAGGTGCTATATAAACGTTTTGAAAGTTAGACAATGATAAACCACCTACAATGCACTTAGAGAACTTATACTTCATGAAGTATACTGCAATGGAGGGAATAAAATAAAAATGTATATACGGGAAGTGGTCACAGCCTTCATGATGTAATTACAGGAAGATGGTTCCTCAATTTTGTTGCAGCATATTTGAAATCACTGTAGCTTAGGAACTACTGCCCCGATCAAATTGTGAAACAAATTGTGTTCTCTTCCTAAAAGACTACTGATTCTAGGAATATGTACTTTTTCAATAAACTAAATGCAAAAATAATTTTTCTATGGGATACTTTTGTAACATTATTTGTGAAACAAATTAGTTATCCTTAACATACTGACTGCTAGTTTAGTAATCTCTGTCATATCATCTTGTTGCCTTTGTTTTCGTAAAATGGATATTTCACTGTTCTATGCTAACTACAACCTCCAAAATATCATTTCATTTCTAACCATTACATTACATCGGAAAAAAATTAATAGTGAATAGGGGCAGGATATTCAGAAAATAAATTGTAGTGGAAATCAGAATTATGGGGGTTGGTGTGTTTTGGAACTGGGAGGGAGGTGGAAGAGGATTATGGGAGGCCTGATGATTGTTGCTTCAGATGTAGAGAGTGGGGGAGGAGTAGCCAGTGTAAAAAGCAGGGCAAAAATTGCATTGGAAGTGATAGATAGTGTTGCTAGAGCTGCACATAGATGGAGGACAGAGAGGAGGTGAGGCATAAGGGATGTGGGTGTTTGGGTGAGGATCTTACAAGATTTACAGTTTGCTCAGTTGCAGGAAGTGGGAGGGACTTTTTGGGGTAGGAGTGGAAGCAAAAAGAGGTCTTGTAGTTATAATGCCGCTTAAATTCAAGTTTTGCTTGTAGGAAACTGAAAGGCACTTGGGTAATAACTTGGAGGTTAAACTGTTCCCAGAAAGAATATGAAAATACTCTTTTGGGGCTTTTAGGAGTAGGTGAGCCAGGAAAGTAGGTTGCGCAGATAGATAGATTGCATTCAATTTTAGAAACATACTTAGGGATGCATTTGATGTTGAGGAATTTTTTCCTGTATTAGGAATTCCAGGTAGCCAGAATGATTAAATAGAGGAGGAGAAAGACAATATCTGGAGATATTGAAAAGTAGCTTAATTAGTGATATTAATGGAATGGCTGAAAAAAAGGAATTAGGAGCTGATAAAATCCAAAAGAGAAATGTCAAGACATTTTGTCCTCAATGAAACTTTATTTCCTTCTCAGATTCTTAAACCTGCAACAATTGTTTAAATGTTAAAATGTGTTTTTAAGTTATATCCCTTAATACAAGGTGGATTTAATGAGTGAGACTTAAACATCATTTGTATTATTCAAAAGACACTTGTGTAATTTCTTTCTTGAGAAGTGCTTATATAATGTAGATGAGCTATTTAAGTCCTCTGTATAAGATCTTTTTATTTGTGTAATCTGTGTTTTTTGATATGCCCGATACATGAGTAGGCTCAGCTATCGAAGTGTCGGTGCCCATTAACGCCTTCACCCGGATGGAAACCCGAGAATCTTTCTATGCATCCATTCGCTGGGAAAACCTCAAATAATTTTTTCCCTATACATGTTTGGCATATAAATACATGATTGATTGATTATCGTAGCAAAGAAGGAAAATGTCTTGTCAATACAATTTTATGCAAAGTATTAGCTGCTTTAAAATTTTTAATGCTATTGTCTTTGAGAAACACTTCCCTTTGCTTAAATATGACAGTGAAATGTTGACTAATTGTAAAATTTATAAAATAACACTCCTATATAATGTAGCATGAGAAAAAATAATGAAAAGCTTCATCTTGACAGATTTCATGTGATATTATGTATCATTACAACTACAGAAGTTTCCTTCCTGGTATGCAATTAAAGTTAGGATGATGAGGCAGTAATTCCATCAAATAAAATAGTCTAAATAAAAATGTTACTTATTTTTCATATGCATCATGATATTTTTATTTATATAAAGATGACTTTTATCTTAGCCTGTTACACTTTTTTAAGACTTATCTACCTAACTTATGATTCTGAAAATAAAATAATTATTATATAATATTAAAATAAAGTCTCATCAAAATAAAGCCAAATATATATTTTTACATTTCAAAGTAAAATATCAATTATTTCTAAATCTTGTGATGATACAAAAAGAAGACATCTTGTGAAGACGTTCTTCCTCCTGAAGGTAGGTTAATAATTTCAGGCTTCCAAGGACTTAAATTATTTTACTTTTATTATTTGGTATTTAATCAATCAACCTTAGGGGGTTGTGATATCTCAGTTGGTAGAGTGCTTGGACCAGGGTTTAAGTCCCACTGATGTCTCAAGACACATGCAGCTATTTGAGAGCACCAGATATTCTTAGGAAACCACAGGGAAATGAACTGTCCCGCCTACCCTGATATGTGAATTTTCACCTGCAGCCGGGCTTAGTACTAGATGAGTTATTCCTTCACCTATAAAACTGGCCTTAAGGTTGAATAATGTGATTCTGTGTATTTTTCTTCATGTTCACTCACATGTTATCTGCAATTCCTAAATATATATGCTTTAAGAATTTGTGCTTTTGAATGTCAACCTTCACCCACCCATTACAAAAATAATTGGGACCTATGATGGATATTTAAAATTCTTGATTGATACTCGTCTGTTTATATCTGGAATTTTTCTTCCATGCCACCAGACATCCTTCCCTTATAACCATTGCACTTGTGTTTAAGTCAGCTTGTTACAATAAATTAGTCAATTAGAATTTTTTCCTCCTCTCCTTACACCTACATGCTCAGAAGTGAACTTATGGTGACATCAATTCCTTGCTCATTGTCAACAATAAAATATCTCATGTTGGAATTGTTTTTTCACTCGAAAGAACTGCCTTTGCACCTGCAATTGAAAACTATTAATGAATACCTAATGTTTCAAGTGTAATATTCAGAATTATGACAAGCTAATTTATAATGCATATACGTCATGGGATTTTGGAAAAGTGTCATGCTATGAAATAACGGAATATTGACATTTATTAAGGAAATTGAAATATGGTAAACTTCGTCCACAGTTCACAAGAAATCCTTTTACTATAGGAACAGACTATGTTTCGTCTGTGCTATAGGGCCAGAAACGAAATACCATTATTATGCAACACCTCCATTCATCGCCTTAAATATTTCACTCTAGGTCTTGAATACTTCTTCGAATGATTATATTTTATGACACTGAAATGTTTCATATCTTTAACTTCAACCATTTACGAAATAATAGATTTTAAATGAACATGGGGAGCCGTACCTCCGTGCTCACCGATTGCCGTTAAGCACCCCACTTCCCCTTTCCTCCTCTCCCCGCTCCCCCTTACCTATGCGCTTGGAAATAAACCTGTGTTGATTTTAATTCCTTGCTCATTGTCAACAGTAAAAACAGCATAAATCTACGTTTGGTATTGTGTATCATCGCAAAGAAGTCTATTCGTGTCAGTCATTTGAAACCTATTAACAATGTGTTAATGTTTCGAGAGCTAAATTCAAAATAATGCAATGTAATTAATACGAGTGGTCGTCTTGCGATTTAAGGATAAGGTCTGCTGAGGAAGGCGGCAGAAGATCAGAATTTATTAACAAAGTTAAACATGTTGATCTTCATTCGCAATTGACAAGAAATCCCCTTACGATAGGACCAAACACGAAATGTTTTCGTTACACAAAACTTCATTCCATTGCCTTAATAGTATTTCACTATAGGACTTAAAATCTTATATAATTATTTGAAAGGTTATTTTTTATAGCAATGAAAAGTTTCGTATCGTTAACTTCGGCAGTTTACGAAATAATGGGTTTTTAATGAATTTGGGGAAGTTCACCTCCGTGCGTAGAGGTTGCCGTCAGGAACCCACTTTCTCTTTTCCCCCTCTCCCTGCTCCCCCTTACCTACGCGCTCGGCCTGGCGATTTCAATACGCGACGGCATAAAAGAGCGAATTTATTTATTTTTTAGTTTACATTTAATGTAACGCACTCTAAACCTTCGTCATCACGAAGGTCTCTTCGTTTATTTTTAAATGACACTTTCGCCTACTTCTACGATCTTTATACGCTGAGTTACCGCCAGAAAAAGCAAACTTGTTCGCTTGGGAGGCTCATTAGATCCAAAGTAACCCATTTTGACCCCGAGTGCTGAGTGCAGTCGTCCTCTAACTGACCTTCACCGGCCTCTCGGTCGACCAAGTCCCTCGGATTTGACCTTGAAGTCCCTATTTCCTTCTTTTGCGTTCAGAGAAAAATTGATGAAATTTTGCAAAAGTGGCCAAAAGGTTACATAGCGTCCTTCAGAAAACGCAGCTTTTCTCCGTTGAGAGGCGCTGCCCTCAATTCTCAGCTAACTCCTCCAGTCAACTGCTCCATAGGGAATCCTCAAATGACCGCTCGATTCGAAATTAGAGGTAACTGTTTTACTGACATTGGCTTACCATGGATAGCTGATGCACATATTGTCATGGCTAATGTATATGCAATTATATTTTTCACTGAGGGATGTGACTGTCATTATTTGATAGTGTTAAAAAAGTGTTCATTATATCGAGAACTTGGTTTTCCATGAGAAAATGTACAAGTGCATCTAAAGGGCTTATACACTCTTACTAATAATGTGGTCATGACGTAACTTGGCTTACTTATATTATTTTTATTGCACTTACTGGCAATATTCCTTATATGGCGGCTGATTAAGCCTGGTATGTAATACTTTTGCTGACAAACTAGATGATACTACCTTCACATCCATTTTTGCTTACTGGGATTTTTATTCTGAATAGTAATAACTGGAATAAATGTTGACAAAACTTTATAAAAGTACAATAAAGAATGATGAAGGCCAGAGAAGCCAGTGTCTAGATCTATGAAATATTAAAGGAAATTCTTTCAATCAGACAATAAACTGGTGTCAACCTAGGGCATCAGTGAGATAGGTTAGGACCTTATATTTTTCATTTCCTTGGTCCTTATTCTACAACCCCACTGCATCAAGAAGGCATAGTACGCATTTGTAAAATTAGAGTATTGCTTCTCTAAAACTGCTGTAAGACATATCCAATGGTCCATTAATGTGCAATGTTGTTCCTGTATTTTCAAACCTCCACACTGAATCTCAAGAGAAAAACTATACCCACATGTTGGATGAATAGCTGCTGATGAACTGCAAAGCTTGCTACTTAAGTTATTTTTATGGTGATGACCAGCATGGGGTAATTGCAGCCAAATGTCTTGTCTTTCATATTCCATGTCTATTCAGTCGTATGAAAGCTATAGCTGCATTTGAAGTTCCAGGATATGATTAAAACTCTACTAAAAATAGCATATTGTTTCAATGAACTTTTTATAAATGAAATTAAGATGACAAAATCAGTTAAAATACAGCAGTAAAGAACCTCAGTATATCCATATTCATGGTAAACTCCATATACATATTTTGTTAATATAACAGAAAATGATTTCATTAATACAATTTTTAATCTAAATGACTCATCATGAGCAGACAATTATGAAATCAGTACAGATTTAGTTAAAACAAGAGCAAAATTTTTATCAAAACCACTTACCTACTCGTTTTCATAAAGGTATACCTTTGCCAATATATGTTAAAGATCAGTAAAAGTCCTTTAATTTAAAAAGGTGCTTGTAAGGGTACAAATAACAACAGGTCTATCGCCATAATACCATTTTATTAAAAGTGTTTGAAAAATTAATTTACAAGAGAAATTGTTATTTATCTTGACAAACCTGTTCTCAGTATGGCTAAAGGAGAAATAAATCAACTACATCAGTGATCTATGAAGCACTCCCTGAAGTCTACAAAACACTGAACGTTGGCAATATCTCAATTGGAGTTTTCTTGACTTCATAGTTTTTGACTCAATTAAAACCTTTTTTAAGTAAACTTGATAGGGTTGGGATTATAGGAAATACACTATAGTTAAAATCGATATAGATAGCCTTCTACTTGAAGAATAAAAAATCCAAGTGTTTGTATTATCATTCCAAAACTTTTATATAGAGGGTGTTTCATAGGGATGTTGTATTTGATGTACACAAATGATTTTTTACTAGAAAGATTTTTGTAAAATCACACAATTAATATAATATATGCAGATTATATCACTTTTGCAGTTTCAGCAAATAGTTCTGATAACACTGTGGCACTGACCAAGAACTACTTAACCCTTTCTATGGAATTGTTTACGTATAATGACCTAGTTATAAATAGAAATGGAACTTTTGTATTTCAGATAATGTGATTCAAATGAGCTTGATGCAATGGAATATTATATGATGAAATCCTATCTTATGAAACCAAGGCCAGCACTGGCATTCTTTTTCTATCCTTTAACTACAACTTAAATTTGAGTACAGATATTGACAAACTATGTAAGAAACTTTCTAAAGCAATCTAAGCTATTATGGCTATAAAATAAATATGTTCTAAAGGAGCTGCAAAATGTCATTTTGGTTATTTCAATAATAATGATTCAAATATCTGTAACCTAGGTAATATCATTTTGTGCAAGTACCTACTGATTAAAGCATACTATACTATTGATGAATTTTTAATAGATGAAGAATGCTTTACATTATAAATCATCCTATTGCACATTTAAAAATCACTCAAATGATATTTATCTATATATGATTTTATATAATATTTTCTCGCTTTTCCTAGGTTAGTATTATTCTTTTACTTGCATTATTATTTTGTAACTTACTCTTTATAATAGTGAAGGTTAATAAATTATGATTACCTAAGTAGGACTCCTATATTCTACTACAATATAAATAAAGAATTGATAATTTCAGTGCATTGGAATAATTTATATGTATTTTTGAGGAAATGTGGTTTTGATTTTGGAAATAAATACATAGCTGTATTATGTATTTTAATAGGTACAACCATTGGAAGACTGCAAATGAATTGACAAAAAATTGTGTCGTATCTCAGAAGTTTTATTTACATGATATTCAAAGGTCTAAATCTTAAAAAAAGACAATAAATAAATTATATTAATTCTCTTTGATACCACACAAGAGAAAGAGATCAAAAGCATATAATGTTGTGTTCAACTGGGTTAAACTTGGCCATAATTTGGACACCATAAACTAACAAAAAAATTGACCAAATAAGTTATAAAACTTCTTTTGAGTAAACACTTACTACAAAGAGATAATAGAGACAAAACTAAGTATGGGTAACAATTTTTTTTAACCCTTTCATTATATAAAAATTAAAATACATTCAACATTATACACGGCAATTGACTGTAAAATATTTCACCCCATCCAAGTAATTGACTATCACCACTTTCAAACAATACTCTATTAAATGTCATGATAGCAAGAAACTTGAGCAAGCTAGCTAATTTGTCTATTCACTAAAACTAATAAAGTCACAATCCTAGCTGGCAATCATTATTTCAAACAGCTGAAATGCAGAAGCATACCTACTGCCAATTGTAATTTTAAACATTGGCAATACTCAAAATTAAATTATAGATTCAATTGATTAAAAGGAATCAAGCATTCTTGACATCTGATAAGTAGCGGATCAAAGATCACCAACAGGGAGAGCATATGTCACAAAACATCCTGGAAAAACACCATAAATTCATGAAGTAAGTATATAGACTGGGACTTGCTCAGGTTTCTATCAAATTTCTATTTCAATGGTTCTCAACCCTTATTTGAATCCATTACAAATTCAAGTCTGCCTGACCCTTCAATCCCAATAAAATATGCCACTTAATGAACATTAAAATTCACTGCTTTCTACATCAAAGTAAGAGGATGTTCTTAATTGAAAAACCTTACATGGAAGTGTTGTAAATTTTGGGTGATAAAAAAAATACTGATGGCAATTAAATCCCTTCAGAATGCCATGAAATTGCATTCATATGAAATCTTGGCTAGTATTAATACATACTTCAAATACTAAGTAGGTATGGGAGTAATTCCAATACTGTGTTTAATACTGAAAATCTAAAAGAGCATAGTCAGTCAAATCTCTCTTAAAAAGGTATATAATGTGAATATGTTCCAAGTTTTTAAGTGAATTACATTGAACATTGGCAGTTAGTTGAAAAAATGTATAATTTGTTCATGTGAGACACAGAAAAGTCTTCAAAATATAGGTAAATGAACCAGTCTGAATACAGAGCATGCATAATTAGTCTAAATGGGTAATTTTCATATCGAGTTGTTTTCATAAGTCATTAATGAGGAAAAAATGAGTTTATTTAGTAAATGTAATTGTTCACATAACCATCATTGGAACCTCACCAGAGACACTTTTTTACTAACCGCTCTTCATTGAATTCTTGGAATGACGGTGAGATGTTTCTCACATACATACACAATACCGATAGCACTTCACTACAACAACAATACCTAACATATAATGGCCATGCCAAGGTTGAGAACCACTGCCCTACACCAAATCTTTTTTTCGTATTATACTTAGCTTTGGCTAGGAATCATTTAAAAACCAATTATGAACTTTTCTGCTCTGCAATTATCTAAAGAGTATTTTCTTTTAATTCAAAGCTCTTGCTATAAGAATGATTCATTAAAAATAATAAATTTCATACACTCTGCCAACTAATGAACATTAAGAATGGATAGCCAAGCTGACTAGAATGATAAAACAACTGTGAGAAAAAAATTTAAACTTTCAACAACCATATATGTAACTGGCCATTTTTCACACTAACCCATAAATTAACTAGAAAGAAATAAGATATGTCACATGAATATTAAATAATGTATAAATATTAACAAATAACATAATTGAAATAACAAAATATACATCAATGTATCTGATAACATAACATGATTGTATTTTTTACCATCAATAAATAAACACTGTCTTTTGATTGATATAATATAGAAATCATCTTTCAGGCACTCAGACATGTAGAATATACTTGAATAACATGCCTCAGAGGAACCACTCTTAAAAACACTTGGATAATACTAAAATGATGAATAATAGTGCCCCAACAATACTAATCACAGTCTATAAACCTTAAATCTTTGCACAGAGCATACATGGAAAGAATGAAGGATCTAGCTTCTCCTTAAAATGATATTGCACGCAGTAGGCATGTTATCTGCTAACTTTTATAAACATCTATAGAAAAAATGTGAATATATAAATAAATGTGGAAGAAAACCATATTCAATCCAAGTCTCTAGTATTATAAGGGAAGGTAACATTTCTTTGACAAAGAAATGGAAGATAAGAAGCTGTGCCAGGAACTTCAATTCTGGGACTCAAGATGGAGTTGCACTGGAAACTTACAGAAAAGGGTGAGTCATCATTGATCATAAGTAGAACTCAATCACTCAAATATTTGAATTGCTCACACTTTCCATAGATGTGAAACAAATGCTATTAATAACACCTGGATAAAGCTGGTAATTTATTTTGAAAGCAGTCCTAATATGAAAAGGTATATTTTGTCATTCACCCTGGAGTTAGAAGAAAATTCTTCTTGGTAACAAAAACAGAGGAGCTCTTTGGTGACAAAAGAAGAAAATATGACTTTCAAAACACTATTTGCTGCTACTTGTTTTAACTCTCCTAAAATTAATTATAGTCTTCTTATTCAACAGCCTCCAATCAAATCACAACAACTTGTAAACTCTTGCAACTTTTCCTAATGAGTCCTGTAAAACAGGTTCCTCATGATGCCACTGTAATAAGCACAAACATGTTTACAACAAAATAGTTTGATGCACAAACTATGCAATGCACACTTTCAACAATAGATGATTTTTATTACAATAAAAAAGCTCAGACACCATTCACTACACGCAAAAGTTAAAAAAAACAACCAACTGGGCTCATTTGTTGAAATTTCAAGTAAATACCCATGAAAGTGTGCAAATAATTGCAAAGTGCTTCAACAAATGTCTCTTGAATGCATATAAAAATATTGAGCCCTAATCTATAACATATGCAAGGATGCTAAGTCCTGCACGCAATATCATGCGTGAATTACACCCAAGCAAATAACATTCACTCCCACAATCACTCCTCTCATTTCGATAAATTATGGAATCTTTTTTTTATGAACGGTTTCAACAATTCATCTAGTTTCACACTCTCCATAATAATCGTGGCCACACAAAAACCTTGGCCCACCTTGGGAGAGATGAGTCCAGCATAAGAATTGATACTTCTCAAATGCACACTTCTAAATAGGATCGTTTGAGAAGTTTAGCTCTAGCAAATTTTATGCTGTTTTCAGTGTTAGCTTTTGCAAATAAATCCCCCTGAATTCCGTCAACCAGCACTTTTTAGATACCTTTGTTTCTGCCATAGAATGCAACCATTCATCAGTTGATTTGAAAAGGGAATCTTTTCAGTGTTTGACTGCTGTGCACAGAAAGCAATTGACACAATCGCTTGCAGAATACCAGTACACAGATGTGAGATACAGGCATGTGACTAGAGTCCACAGCACAAATGACAAGATTTCCCCCTCACTGACTGAATACATGTTTACAGCAGCGTTTCGGCACTCCAAGCTCCTGGTACGTCAGACAGGGGGGGCCCGTCTCAGTCATCGCTGACTTCATCATAGTGCGCAAACTTGAGGAACACTTGCTCAAGAGTAGTTTGACTGAAACTGTACTCTTCAATGTCCAACTCCACTTTAGCTGCAAGTAAGAAAAATTATGTTGAAGTAAGAATGAAATATTTTGACTTCTATCAACTATCATTAACGGTGGGAAAAACAAATACTTTGTAAACTATATGAGGGTGGACTGAAAAGTTTCTGACCTCGACGTGGAGATGACAGCACTCGTAAATAAAAGCTAGTGAATTTCGTTGTTCGTCTATTGACAGTTACTCGCCAAAGTTTCAGCCATTTTGGATACGCAGTTGTTATGTAACAGTCGTTTGAGTGAGTTGATGTGAGTGTTTTTGTGAAAATGGACAAAATCGAGTATCGAG
>WURS02000013.1:3506517-3520506 GCA_011762765.2 Rhinocypha anisoptera | reverse complement strand
CTCCCCTCCCCGCCGCCCTCCCGGCCCGCCGCAGGGTGGGCGCCCCCCCCTCATCCCCCCCCCCCCCCCATCTCCGCGAGGGACGCGCGACAAGTGGGTATGGCGGTGGAAAAAGAAATAGTAAACGCCCACGTCTTGAGGAATGGAACTCCCTCCTCCATTTCCAGTGGACCGTCTAACAAGACGATGCACTCTCGGGGAAATATAAATAAACTCAGTGTTTTCCTCGGTTGACAGGGCGTGGTCTGCTGCTCAAACGGTCACATCATTCGATTTAGTGTCCTTATAGTTTCGCTGGGAGGCACATGAAAGCCTTCCATTGACCTCTCACACGAGTGTGTGGTAGAAACTATTATGGGAGGCCAAGGAGACAGGATCATATTACTAGATAAAACTGGAGGGAACCCACACAATATCGAAGAATGTAATGTTTAGTTGTGCCTATCGAAAAGTTTTGTAGGGTCATGTTAATTGGAATTTTACGCCATTCGTGCGATTCTGTGATTGGAGACACCCAGACTTACTGAAACTGAAGAACGGTCATTTGAATTTTATGCTCTGCATGCGTTCTAGGGATTCATATTCTTTTAGCATTTATCAAAAAAAACCACATATTCTCATCGACCATCCGTTTTGTATGTAAAAACAAATGTGCAGATTTTAAATTTTATCAACTACTCAGGGTCTTACATCAACTGTTCCGTTTATTTGCCTTTATTATTATCGATATTTATCCGTTTATTCGTGTGAAGCTTTCATGTACATCGCTTTAAATGTCGCCACGTAAGTGTACTCGAAGCATCCGCTTTCACATTTAAAAAAATATTGTACTCCCTTGAAGAGACTTCAATGCTTGGAGACTTTTCGGGATTTTCAAGGAATTATTAAGGACGGAAGGAATTATTTTAGGAATTTCTAGGAATTATTTTAACTTATTAAAGAAAGGTTTAAGGTATACTTTTAGCTGAATGTCTAAGGTATCAAAATTAAAACCATCCCATGGTTATTCGGCAAAAAATCTCAGCTATAAATAAACAAAATGTTATTCTAAAAACCCCCATCAAAATACTACCGAGGTCATATTATCTCGGTGAAGATTAAGATTAATTGCTAGGTTTCGCTTTAGATTCCGGTCACCTATTCACTCTCATATTCGTATGATATAAAAAAAAACTACAGTAATAAACCCGAAGGCCGGTATGTTAAGTGAGGGTAGAGCTCACCTAGTACTAAGCCCACGGCAGCGTGTGGAAATTCACACATCAGGGTAGAGGCGCCAGTTCCTTTCCCTGTGTCTCCTTTGGTGTACCACAAAGATGTGATACCCAAATAATCATTCAGCTTGGGTTTAGCTGCAGGTGTTCGGAGTTATCACCGGGTCTCGAACCCTGGTTACCAGGTCAGCAGCCAAGCACTCTACCCACTGGGCTACCACGACCTCTGATGGCTGTACATAAAATTAAAAAAAACATTTTTTTTCTTCATCCTCAAATTTTCAATTTTAACCCTAGACAGCTGTCTAGGGGAAAAGAATGTTTCAATTTGAAATTAGCAACAAGCAAACAAGCATTGAAGTATATTATGGAGGTGGTTAAGCCAATCCTTGCACACGGAATAATTCCCGTAATTCACCGTTATTTTCTATATAATAAAGGATGATGATCCTTAATTTAATTTACCGCCGACATTGACAATAAAATGATAACTTACTTTCAAATAAAATCCCCCGGAGCCGTTAAATACCGTTTTCCTATTGTGCAACCTCATGGGCGGAACCAAAAATCTTAAAAACGCTGATGCGACCATGCCGGAAGCTTGGCAGTAAAAATATATAAAAAAAGACCGAGAGTGACACTTCCCGGAGAAAAGATCTCTAAAATGGCTCGAATTTACTTTTTTTTTACTCTTTAGTTCCAGGATTCCAGAAGGGAGTCGTGGACAAAGAGAGAAAAAGAGATTCAGTGCTTCAAACGTACAAAAGATACGCGTGTTCAGGGGAGAGGAAGGTTGAGTGGGGGATGAGTTGACGACTTAAAGCGCTTGAAAGAGAAACAGTGAAATGTACAAAAGTCAAGAGCGAGTGAAATGTCGACAGCATATGATCATTTTATACGTCGTCTAGAGGCGTTGGGTGATTTCCAGATTCTTCGATAGATAAGTTTTAATGGCGCCAATCAGTTTCCATTGTCTTTATCAGTTACGAGTTCCCTTCTTGACAACTAGTACCAATTTATTGAGATAAATTTTGTGATGTAAACTGCATAATCCGCAAGTGATATTCTCAGTTTTTCAATTTTACATTCTCCTGATTGTAGATCCCCGTGCTCAGTTTCTTCTCTAAATCCCGAGTAAATTTCCTTCCAATAAATATAGAGCACAAAGTAAAAAATCGGGGATTTAAAAATTTTCAACTCTCAATTGCGTGATGATCGATAGGCTAAGCTTAGAAAAAAATAGCTGGAAATTATTTATACGTGGCAAAAAATTACCGTGTTTTACTTTGCTTAATATTTCGATCTTTCTCCAAGAGACTTTACTTCTATCCTAACTGAATTGATAAAAATACCTGGAATCTTCTCCGATTTCTATCCGTTAGTTTATATAGCCTATATTTTCTTTGTAAATGCTTTCTTTGTCGTAATATTTATTATGAGCAACTTACATTTTACATACGACACACACCATACGTATCACCAGGTTAAACCAAATGTAAAGAGTTAGAATAATGTTTTTAAATACGAATTTCCAAGCTAACCATTTCTGTCTACGCTTTTCCACCTACTCGTATGATCTTGTTTAAAGGAATACCGTGATAACATGTTCTAAGTTTTCCTTGAATCTGATATGTAATATTTTATGAAGTTAGTTTTAACGCACGGCTATGTAAGTGAATGCAATTTTGACACATGGCTGGGCGAAGGCTGACAGTTCCATTTGGACAATTAGCTAAATTTGCCGACAGGTTACCTTATATGCGGGTTATACAGTTATTAATATCCTCACGGCTTACGTTGAATGGGTTTTAGGTGTACATAACCTTGAAATCAGAGAAGCATCAAGTAAGATTTTGTAGTGTCAAACGCTTCGATTAATTCGATACATCTCAATTAGAGTTGAGCCGATGATTAATTCCGATATAAATACTGGTCGATATTCGGTTATCGGTTTATCGGTATCGGAGCAGCAGAATTCGATAATATTTTCACATTCAAGACTTTCTCATCAAATAGCTGTGTACAGTAGAAGATCGCTAAATCGGATAATGCGGGACCCGAAATTTTCCGGAGTTATGATATTTCCGGGGTTTAGATCTTATTAGGCTTCTTATGACTTAAAGAAATAACACAAAACAAAGTTCCCTCGACCTCCAACCACATCGGAAGAAGTTAAAGATGGGGTAGAAATAGGGATGTTGAATAACGTGTTATGTAGACGGCGTTGCGTCATCACCACACATTGTATTCAATTATAAGAAATAAGATATTCGTCTTCGAATGGAAAGCGAGATTTAATTGACAGATTGACATCGTGGGGTAGAAACCAAACAAAATAACGCTATAAATCAGCTTTTTAACGGCGAAGTAGGCGTCATTCTGACGGCATGAAATATAAATATCGCGAAAATTCTCGAAAAACGTTCCGTTGTTTAGAATTCCGAATAATCGATCTTCTACTGTATTTCCGGATCTAATATTTTGCACTACCGCGCGGATAATGTGCTTAATTACTTTAAAACTATTGTGTAGAAATTTTTTTAGCCCTAAATAGCATTCTCTAATACCTCATTAGGTATGCAATATATGTACAGTTATATCAGATTATCGGCGCAAAATATCGGGTATCGGTTATCGGAAAAATAAGCTTATCGGATCACCACTAATCTCAATCAATACGCTGAAGCAACAGCAGGCGTAAGTAGGAAGGCACCTAAGTCAAAGATTAAAGTTGGAAGTTAAATGTAAAGACCTGAAGATGATACTATTTATTGAAACTCGGGTCGTGTATGAAAATAAAATATCGAGTGGAATCACAAGTGTTTTTACTTCCCCTACTTCATTATGGATTGGTTCCACGTAGTGAAGCCTGAAAGCGTTACATTTGTCATAAATGGTATATTTAGTGCTTCCTGAGGGCTAAAGGGATGAAAGTCATGCTTGGAAAATACGGCAAATGAGACTTACTACTTTTGCTTTGTTTTACCTGAAAACTGGCCAATATGGTGTCCCACAGGAAGCGCTTGGATCTAGGGTCCATCCCTGTACTGGGTTCATCCATTAGGACTACTTTTGGACCTCCTACCATTGCCATTGCATAGCTCAACTTGCGACGTGTCCCTCCACTACACTGATGGCTCTGCTTGTTTGCATGCTCGTGTATTTGCAAACCAGTGAGATATGCATCAACAACACTGAAATGCGAAACAAATTTTCAATCCTCAACTGTGTCAGAAGAAAATAGTTCGAATAATAATTATGCACGCATTTACATTACCCCCTTGAGAGATTTAAATCCTAAATCTTTCATAACCCAGATATGAGTCAATATTTGATAATTATGTGCATTTTTTTTCTGAAATTCTATCCAGGGAGTACTTGTAGTATAAAAAGAATGCACATATTTAGAAGACTAGAGAAAATCATTTGAAATGTGATAATATTCCTCATTTTCATGATTGATAATTTATGAGAAGTTAAGAATGTCAAACAAGATGTATTGTCCACGATGATAAATGTGCAGCGAGTGGAAAAGAAAAAAAGATGAGGAAGAAAAGAAAAGGAAGGGAAGAGGAGGTGCCAAGGGTTAAACTGGATGGGAGAAATGGTTTGTTTCTAGGAGGGAGGGTTAATGATTGCGGATACTCACATAGGAATGTCAACAGGTGGAACACCCCTAATGGCAGCATATAGCTCAAGGTGTTCACGCACAGTGATGTTTTTCCACAAGGCATCGTGCTGGGGACAATAGCCCATAAGTTGGAATGCTTCAGCGATGTTGGATGTAATGTTATGACCTCCAATTTGTACCTGAAGTGAGAGAGAGAGATGATAATATGAAATCTACCCCTTAGTAAATTGTGCCATAAGTGCATATAAGAGTTTATGTACAATAAAATCTATTCTATTAAAAGATTTACTGCTGCCCTTAAAACCACGTTTTCAATGTAATCATGTCTACCCAACATTCAACCATATGTAAGGATTGAACTGCATATTTCAAGTTAATTTAGTTTTCATAGTTCTTCCCTTTCCTATTGCTTTTGATAAGGGTAGTTACAGCCGATGATGGCATGGCATTTGGTATGAAGAGTGCCTTCTTCAATAGTGTTTTCATTAAGAAACCATGTCAAGTTCATGTAGAAGGTCACACAAAAAAAACTTCAAAATTGCATCTACATGCTGTTACAAAATTCATGTTCCAGTATTTAAGACTTCATATATGAGTAAAAAAATGTTGACTGTTAACACTTAAATTCCTGAAAGCAATGTAAATATATATACTGATTGCTGATTATTATCAAACTGGGCTGAATGATTACTTCTTCAGTTGTTCTAGAGCACAACCCATGCAAGGTTATGTGTAACTTGCCTATGGTCAGAAACTATTTAGGTATTATCATAGTCTTTCAGAAGTATCATAGTCTCCAAGAGATACTATCGATCATAAAACCAAGGAAAGGCAATACACTACTCACCCTTCCTCTGGTGGGAGCCTCTTCTGCTATCATGATCTTCATGGTGGTGGTCTTTCCAGCACCGTTGTGGCCTAACAGTCCAAACACCTCACCGGCATCCACAGCGAGAGACAAGTTTCGAACTGCCACCTTCTTGCCATGTGCACCATCACTGGTCCCTTCAGCTGTCCCCTCCCCTCTATCCCCACCAAAGCCACTACTACAGCAAGCACAACGTGTACAGCTTTCAAAGATCCCAAGTGGAGACTTGTTGTACTCTTTCCTTAAGTTCTGAAATGAACAAGGGGAGTGTACGCAATGTTTAACAATGACTATACACTTTCAGTAATCAGAAAACACCTCTCTCCATTAGTAGTTAACTTCTTTTTTACAACCATGAAAAATATCTTATAACGTACATGGTTTGTCCGGAATATAATGTTAGTGAGTCGGTTTATTCTAATTTAATGAGCTTCTTGTTACAAGTTCTCAAAATTCTTCAAGGTATGCTGCTTTTGGGTTGACACAGTGGCTCCAACGAATTTTCCAGCTGTCAAACGCATGATGGTAGGCCTCCTCCGGAATGCACTTTAAAGCTGCAGTGTAAGCTGCTTGGATCCCCTCTATTGCCTTGAAACGTTTGCCTTTCTTGGGTGTTTTCAGGCGTGGAAACAGAAAGAAGTCAGGGAGAGCCACATCCGGGCTGTATGGGGGCTGGAAAATCATTGGCACCCCTGCTTTGGTTAGGTAGTTGGTGACTTGGAAGGCTGTGTGGGCCGGCGTGTTGACATGGTGCAAACTTCCAGTCATTAGCAATGTCCAACTGGATCTGTTGAACCCTGAATTTCAGTCTTTTCAGCCCTTCCATGTAATATTTAGCATTCACAGTTGTACCAGGTGGTACAAACTCGTCATGGGCCAGTCCTCGGATGTCGAAAAACACAATGAGCATTGTTTTGATTGCTCATCCTGGCCTTCCAAAATTATTGCTTGGAGCTTTAATTCCATTAATTTAACAAGGCTTGATTAATCTTGTCATCGACCTCTTCCCGGTCTTCGAAAAAGGCCTTGTGCCACCGGAACACTTTCCAATCTGGCAGGGCATCTTCTTTGTAAGCTGTCTTGATCATTTGAACAGTTTCTGCCTCGGTCTTGCCAAGTTTAATACAAAACTTGATTACCACCCTTTGTTCCACCAAGCACTGAATTTCGACTTACACGGAGTCACAAAAACAACTCTCACAGAAATGCCTGTCCTGACTCTCTGGATGGTCAGAGAAGACTAAGCAACCCAGCGTCCGTTAGCTGACTTCCCCCACTAACATTCCCAACTGGCCCAGGCCCGCTACGGTGTATAGTTGCATCAAAAGAAAATCACTGACAATACTTTCTGGACAAACCTTGTATATCACTAAATCGTAAGTAAAAAATAATTAATGCCAACAATAAAAATAAAAGAAAACCTGATACAGTGTAATTTGCTTTACTTTAATTTCTTTTACATAGTTGTCTGAGCCAACCCCTTCTAGCTTGTACTAGGATCATGGGTAATTACTGCAAGTATATAAATTTAATGTAAATAGTTTTCATATAACTATTTTGGTTCTAAAGAGTATCATACTGATTTGTGAATGAAAACAAAAGAATTTCAACATAAACACACATTTTTCCATCAATTCCCCTAAATCTAAAAACATTTTTAAATATTACATATATATTAACTAATTTATTCAGATCAATTACAATACTTGCACTATGCTTTTAAAATATTCAATCCAAATATATTTTAATCAAAATATTGTATATGCTATTGCTACCAAAAATCACACAAAAAAATAAGATTAACTGTTAGTGGAGACCAAGACCAATATGGCAACATACATAACAAGGTCAATAGCTAGTATCTTGGGCTTAATTAACAAATGAAAGGTAAAACATTTACCTGAAGAATGACAACAGGCGGTTGAACTACATTATTGGAAAGCAGTTGTGCTACCTTCTGTCTCTCTGCTTTGACATCTGTGTCTTCATGTGACCCAATGTCATTATTTTCTATAATATCTTCACTTACTGGAGCTTTCTTTGTACACTGTAATAAAAAAAATAGTGTCTTAGCAAGCATAGGATGAAATATGTGACAAAACAGAGACTAAGATTCCTGTTTCTTAACCCTTTTGCACCAGAGCCCTAAACTGGTATACAGTCTCTGCATACGAGTGTGCGACAAAATATAGCAAAAGTGACAAAAAAAAAGGTCAATATATATCGGTTGTTCTGTGTGAAAGGACTAAAGCCAAAAGTGAAATTAGGATTACTTTAAAATCAAATTCAGACTGTCACTTGATGGAATTCCCTAATCAAAAATGTTCAATTCAATACTTACACAAATAAAATTTTACATAAAATGACCAGTTTTGATGATAATCATCATCACATGGATGGTGACAATTGGTATTGAAATCAGTCGGGATCTGTTAAACTTTGTTGTGGAAAGTGTTTGCCGAAACTAACATTGTATGCTTTAAATCAGTTTCAAATAAAATAAACACTTTAAATCACGTTCTATGACATGATGTAAGGTGCAAAGTACCTATCACCTAAGTGTTGTGTAACATAATTGCCACTGCAATGATTATGTATCTGAATAACAGGCCATATATCTCATTATTTATATCTGAATAACATACCAGTTAATTTACTGGTTGATTTTAAAAAAGGTCCTGGTTATTTAAAGGAAACCTGAAGTTACTCATTGTTGAAATGCAATCTATCTTCTCAGCCATCTCAAGATAACTAAATATTTCATACCATAATTACATAGAAGCAAGTTTCTCAGTTGTTATTTTAAGGATTATTTTGCTATGGGAGTGAACCTGATAAATGGTGGTCAATTGCAGCTTACTTCAACGCACTGTAAGAGTCCAATGGTGGAAGAATTGTGTAATAAAAGGATATGGCATGAGAAAGGTATTATCCGTATTAGATTTTTCGGAACTTTTAAGTTGTTGTTATCGAATATTTTTATGAAAGAAGATCAAGGGAAATATAGGAAGGCAGTGTAAAGATACATGGAGAAACAATTACTATGCTGCAGTATGAAGACGAAATTGCCATAATTACTAGGCAAAATTAAGATATGATTAGCACCTGAGTGGAGAAGTATATTAGAAATTACGATCTGCATATAAACGGAAATAATGCTAAGAGAGTGATTCACAGCCAAAATAATAGAGAGATAAAACTAGAGGTTGACACACTTTAATCACGTTGAAGCATTTTTCTACTTGGACACTAGGGTCATCAGATGTGAAATACGTAAAGTGACAATAGCAGAAAACCTTTGAGAAGAAAGTCTAGCAGGAGTGAAAACTTATAGCGTAAGAAACTAGCATTGGCAGAAAAAAGCAGTTCTCAAAATTATATATGAAGTTTAATTCTCTATAAATGTGAGACATGAACAATAAGAGTGGCAAGGAAAGGATTATGACCAATGGAAATGTAATATCACTGAAGAATGTTATAAATAAAATGGACAGACTTAATGGAGAGAGCAAATAAACACTTGAAAGATGCGGAGAAAGGATAAACTTGTAGAATTCTTTGGTGAGAAGAAAAGGGAAATTAATTGGAAATATTCTGAGGTGCAATAGTTAAGAAAAGAATGTCTTCAAGGAAACAGAGAAGGGGAACAACTGTGGAGGTATGTCAAACATACTTATTGCACTATTTAAAAAAACAGATGATGGAAAACATTGAATCAATGCACTAAGCAGGAATCAAGGGACTGGCAGATAATAAATAGGTAGTAAAACTATGAAAAACCAATTCTTGTATAATAAACCATGACAATGATAAATTTTGAGGGTGATTCTTACCATAAATATCAGTTTAATTTTATCTTATTTTAAAATCATTTTTTTAAATCCTGCCTTGAATTTCCCAATGATCTTCATCCTTTTATGATTAGGACTAAATATTGATATTATACCTTTCTACTCAAGAGAGAAAGAGAGAGAGAGAGTAACGGTAGATACAGCTTCATATAAGTGTTTAAATGTTATGTCAAAGAGCTATCTTGTACAACTCCATGTACTTACTTTAAAATAAGCAAAAATATCCGATACTCTGCCTCCTCCCTTGCGGACATCCAGCACCACAAGTAGGAGCAAACAGACTGGAGCGTGGAATATTGTTGACACAAGGATCACAAGGATTTCATCCGTGGCATAGTCTGAGAAGGCCAGTGCTCCACAGGCTGCATTCACTTCACAAGACACATACACTCGATTCACAAAATAAACAATGGCATATGGAATGTACATAGGATCCACTAGGGAGAGGAAAACATGAAGACCAAAGACAACACTATTCCTTTCATCTCCTCCACCGCCACCTCCACCTGCAAAGCAAGTTGAACACATTTTTAACTAAATTGAATCAACTTTAGTTAACGTGAAAGTTGTCAGGAAAGACTACATAAGGAATAAAAGTTGACATTGGAAAAAAAGGCTTGATACCTTCAGTGACATAGCAGCCAATTATTTCCTAAATCTATGCTCCTGGGAAAACTACAAGAATTTATGACAAATTCAATGACATTCATGAGAATATTTATACATGGATCAATTGACCAATCGCAGAGAGCAATAAACTTGGTCACCTAAATTGACATTGATAAATATAGGTACTTTCAAAAGCATCTTTCCTGCAGCATGGTATGAGGATGCCTGCAGTACAGCAAACAAAAAGTTGCCATCTTCAAGATGCCACCACGAGAAAAAAAAATAACAGCCTTCCAACCCACTCACTACACAGTGAGTGAAAACTTTCAAAGAACTATGGATAGAAACTTCCCTACTATACAAATAAATTTAGGGAATGCACAACCCAAATTTGGTAAACCCACTCACAGAAATTTACCTCCCAGTCTTTGCTATATAGTTGTAACATACTATAATACTGCATGTTTCTTTATGATCCCCAAACCATCTGCAGGGCAAAGTTATCTGGGTATTGAGAGAGGATAAATAACCAACTTTCCTACTCGTCTCAAGAAGCATTTACTTACCAATGTTCAACATATCCAATCCAGCAACAAGGATGAATGGGGCCAGCCCCACCACCGCAGCAACATTAGGCAGTATGGATTGAGCAGAGTCAGATCTGTCAAAGAGGTAAGAGGCAGCGGCCGCAAACAGGACTGAAGCCGGGCAACAAAGAAGGCAGAGAGCACCAAGGGTGCAAAATGCCGGAATGGGCCTCAGGGCGGGTGGGTCAAGGGCAGGGATTAGGGCCAGCAGAACAACACATATGAGCAACATTAACGTGGCAAGAACTACAAAGTAGGTGAGGAAGTATATGATTGGGGAGAGGCCATTTACCCTAAGTTGATTCTTTGCTTTCACCTGGTATAAAGAAGAAAAAGAATGTAATGTGAAGAAGACAGGATTATGTTTACCATAAAAAATAACAAAGAGCACCTATGTTTCATTTTTGATCCCATGAACTTGTGAAAATAAGGAAATTAGTGAATAATTTAGACATATTTTAGAATAGTCTTTGACGTCCCAATATTAGAAAAACTTTTTTTAATCATACAGGTTTTTCAGAGATATCATTTATATATATTATGTTATAAGTTTCATTTGTATGTCATAATGTATGGTAGCTTTGAAGATTATTTAAAGATAAAAAATCAATGAATAAGAAGTACTAGGAGTATGAGACTAAATATTAAATTTGTGATACTGAAGAGATATATGAATATATTCACAAGTAACCAAAATTATAATTGAATAAGCAATTGCTCTAATGAAAATAATGCTCTAACCAAAATTCATAAATAGCACTTCATCTACACTCAAAATTCATAGAATTCAAAAAGCACTCTAAATGAAGGAGTACTCATATTAAAGAGTGAAGTTAAATATTTAAGAGTAATAAGATATTTTGAAAAGGTATTGATACATATTCAATGACATAATGTAGCTATGATTTGCAAACATTGGCATAATAAACAAAGTTGATTGATTGACGAACCCTATATCAGTGTAAAACTGTATACTTTGATCAGTGGTGAATAAAATTATTATTACTATTATTAAATTAAGAATAGTAATGACTAAATATTCATTTGCTGCAAGGAACACAAGAAGGAACTCAGAAGTCTTACTTCTCTGTCATAAACCATATCCACAGCCAAACTAATTGGAACTAGAACAAAAATCATTCCAATAAAAAGGGAAGAAGAGAAGGAGCCTCCATTGAATTCCGCTGGTTGAGATGTCAGTTGGAAGGGGTGGGACTTGACAATTATTGGATATACATTCTTGTCCTCTGGATTCACAACCATCCTAAAAAAAGAAAAAAAAATGCTCTAATAAGATGCAAAAAAACAATTAAAAACAATGGAGAGTCAATGTGTATCACAAACTAACATCCATAAAATGACCAGAATAATGCAGAGAAAATACCTTAAGCATTCTCCTTACTTTATTACATATAAAAGACAGCATATCAAACATAAGAGAAATTTAAAATATAATGGATAAAAAATTTTACCTTTCAAACAGAAGCATGTTAACATACCTATATATTGCATTGTTGATTAGGTTTATTATGATTGGGAGGGAATGCTGAGCTGTGTCGTTGTATATTGCCGTTAAGGATATAGTACTTGGTTCAGGACCATCGATATACTCCTCCAGAATTGAGGAAATGTTGATTAGAGTGACATCAAAGGTGCTAATGGACAAGGCACCCAGATGAGGCCACATGTTCAATAGGTGGGAGAAGTTGCCATCATACGATGACAAAGGTCTTCCATTGATCTGAGCACGAAGGGCAGAAGTGAAAGCATCTAACTGATGACCGGTATCATTATAAAATGCCAACTTTGTGGAATTTTGATATGTTTCTGAAAGATAAATGTGTTAAGGAGAATAATAGAATTTCATTTAAATAGATTTCAATGCAACTAAAGTTTTGTAGCACTTCATTTTGACATAAACCTCTGTCAGATTCATAAATTTACCATTTTAAAACCTGATCAAATTTAAATGATTATTTGCAGGTTTTCATTAATAATACAAAAAATCTTTAATGTTTAGTCAAGTATCTTCTAGTGACACCTACACCAACAATTGGGGAACATATATAGGCAAATGCTAGATAAAAATATGAATTACATTTACAATGCAATTTATATTTTGCTAAAAATTCCTTAATCATACAACCCATCTTCAATTAAGATATACATAACATATTTATGCAGTAACAGCAAATGAAGTAGCATTTTTACCCCTCCCCATTCCTCATTAAATGTTATAGGTTTTATAGGTTTATATATTTTATAAGTTTTATCCAGTGATACTATCACACATGAAGAACTTGATTCCTGGTGAAAATAAAGATACTACTTATCAGGCCTACTACTGTACATTAACTGTTTGACAAAGTACTCAAGTTATTACTTATATTAGGATTATCTTATGTCTATTTTTACAACTTCTTCTTCCCTTTATTATTGTCCATCTAACTCCTGACTGTGAGAGTTACTAAACTTAAAAGAAAAAAGTTACTAAAAAAAAAAGACATTTAAAGACACATCATGGAGGCAGCCAGAATGTATACAACTGCAGGCACTTTCAATAGAGATCAAGAAAAACTTCCCAGCAAAGCATTTTAACCATTGCTCTCTTGAACTTTCCAAGTCCTCACATTCCCTTCCACACCCTTTTCTTAACATCTAGAGCCACAGCGCATGCATAAACATCTCAACCCAGAAAGTTCCTTGGAAAATTGAGGATAAATGGAAATGTTGGAACATACTGAGGATTGTAGAGTAATAAAAGGTGAAATTCATTAGACATCACAATTTAATACTCAGATATTTATGACCATTTACCTTTCAGAAAGTTCCCTGACTAATTTTAACTATAAATAGCTTCTAACTTTTGTAGTGACACAAAATATAGTTGTTAACTTAGTTTTTTTCCGTTTAAAATCTAAGTTAACCATATTTTGTGATATTATGAAATTCCACCAGATTATGGCTCCCTCAGTGAATTTCTGCAGCGTTAATTCATTGATGTGTTAATTAAGAGTGCGATCCATCAAGTGTTGAGAGTAAGTCCATTGAAACGTATCATGCATCAGTAATTTTCATTGAAACCACCTGCTACTTCCCAGAATGACAGGCACCGATTGCCGTGCGAGCTCAACCCGCTAATGAAACAAAAGGGTGTCCCTCACCTCCATTGAGCACCAGAGGTTTCATCCGTGAATTTCCGACTTGAATGCCGTTCAGGTACAGCCCC
>WURS02000013.1:3494559-3506417 GCA_011762765.2 Rhinocypha anisoptera | reverse complement strand
CTCGTTCATCCACCCCTCCCTCTTGGTCCTCCCCCGAGGAAAGGGAACACTGAAGAGGGAGAGATGAAGTAAGAGAGGGAGAAAGAAACAGAGAGATGAAGGAGAAGGAGTGAGGGGGGAGATGGAGTGGAAGATGCGGTGAGAAAGGGAGAGAAATGAAATGGCAGAAGAGACGATAGAGAGGGAGGGAGGGAGAGAGATGGAGTAACAGAGGGAGGGAGACTTGGAGTAGAAAAGGGAAGGAGATATGGAGTTGGAGAGGGAGAATGATATGGAGAGGGACAGAGGACGAGAAGACCGGAAGAGAGTTTGAGAGGGAATTAGAGTTAGATTGAGAGACCGGGTGAGAAGGGGAAAGAAATCGAATGTCAGAAGGGGGGATGGAGGAATGAAGGGAGAAAGAGAGGGGGAGAGAGTTAGACAATGGGAGAGAGAATCAAGGGTAAAGAAAGGAGAGACAGGGGGAGAAAGACAGGAGAGAGAGACAGAGGGGAGAGACAGATGAGAGAGAGGAGAGAGAGAGAGGAGAGGGAGAGGAGATGCAGAGAAAAGAGAGACAGAGGAGAGAGAGACAGGGGAGAGAGCGACAGAAGAGAGAGATATATGAGAGAAAGAGGGGGGGAAAGAGAGGAGATAAATAGGGGAGAAAGAGAGGAAAGAGACACAGCGGGGGAGATGGAGAGACGGATGAAGAGTTGGAGAGAAAGGGAGGGTTAGAGAGGAAGGGAGGGTTGGAGAGGGAGGGAGATATAGAGAGGGACGGAGAGTTGGAGTGGATGAGCGAGATAGAAGGGGAAATAAATCGAATATCAGAAGGGGGAATGAGGGAGGCAGGGAGAGAAGGAGGGAGGAAGGGTGAGAGTGGGAATAGAGATAGAGTTGTAGCGGGAGAAATGGAGGAGACGGACGGAGATATGGAGTTAGAGAGGGAGGGAGAGGTGGATATGAGAACATGGTTAGAGGAAGGTATATAGAGAAATGGATAGAGATATGGAGAGGGAGAGGTAGAAGTGTAGAGGAAGAGAGAGAGAGAGAGACGTAAGGGGTGGGAGACAGGGAGGAGGGGGAGCGAAGGAGGGAACATGGCGCGTCGCAAACTTTTGCAGAGAACAGTTTTGGAGGCGTGTGCATGGATTCGATCAAGTCCTCGAAACACGAAGAAAAAAATTACTTCCGTGAGGAAGACCTTTCCGTCCATCTCATAAGAACGAGCTATGACCACTCGTAATAACTGGAGGAACTCCCTATGTTTTAACACGTGGACCAACCAAAGCAAAACGATCACTCGCTATAGTGATACTCTCGTTATAAGCCATACTCGCTATAGCGAACTTCTACTGTAATAATAAATATGATGATCATGATAGTAATAAAATCAATTATCTTCGTAATAATAAAGTATTTTTTTATCCAGGAGATTTGTCAGTTCAAATAAGACAAGTCAAAAAAAGAATATGCAGACAATACTGAATAAATGTTATGGAGGGAGAAATACTTTCACAGAGTAGAATAAATTTATTTTTAATCTTTTTAAAATTATTATTTTATTAAGTTTATTATTAAGTAAAGTTAAAATTAAGTAGAAAAAATTTATTATCAATAATAAATTACTTAGCAAATAATCCCTAAGTTTACATTTGAATAATGTAATTTTCATTGTACTCTTGACTCCGGTATGAAGCTTATTAGATAATAACAGCCCCACATGCTGAGGTCCATGAGCAGAGTTTGAGGTTCTTACATCTACTACAACTTTCATCAGATGGAGGTCAGTGGTACAATTCATGTATTGTAGCAGTGATAACTATCATTTGTCACATAATTCCCAAGACTGAGGTTAACATGGACAATTGAAAGAAAAATGTACACACAAGGGAGAGGAAGGTTAGTGCTTAGCAGCTTTTTTAAAAGACGGTGATGTGGAGTACAGAAGGATGAATTAAACATGAACATGTGAATTACTGGAATTACTAGAGGGTGCAGTATACTTTCTTGTCTATGATGTGATTACCACTCCCAAATGACTAGTCTAAAAAGAGTATTTTGTTTGTAGAACATCAGAACTAATTAAAGGCCGCTCACTGATTCTTACAAAATCTACGTAAATTTCATCAAGTGTTTATTTGACACCACCGTTTCCATAACTCATTTAAAATGGGAAAAATAGTTATGGCAATAATACTTTTAGCTTTGGCCATGTTTAAAACACTCACTGACACCTCATATGAATGTCGTGGAAAAATTGAACACTTCATTTCAAGGGTATCATCAATTTCAAGGGTAAATTCAAAGGTATCATCATACTCATTTTCCATATCTAGTTATTATTTTAAAAGTTTATCAATGGCAGCAGCATGGGAGTTTCTTCAATTATAAAACACTATTTTAATGAGAGCGAAGAGGTAAACTCACTTCTTCTAATGTTGTCATGGAGACTCCATAACTACTGATTCCTAGACGTCCTCGATTATTGATGTCCTCTTCAATAGCAGAGAAAAGAACAGCAAAGTTATCGACAGAGTCATGTGGTAAAATGAAAGACAATTCTCTGCCATGTCGACGGGCTTTCTCTGCCTTTCCAACATGCATTGTAACCAAGCGTGTAATTGCATTCTCTCTGCCATTTGAATCAAGGACCAACCTGATGAAAAAAACACAGTAAGAATACTAAATCATAGATAAAAATGTTAAAATGCATGACTCATGAGACATGACTAGCTATAAAATGCTTTAAATACTTTGTAAAGGTTAAATCATATTTTATAACTACTGAATTTGCATTGACACAATCAAAGATTCATTTTTAAACACTGGTGATCTAAATGAATTTTAACATTCTTACATGACATTAGCACTTTGGAAACATTGGTTGGTTAAGATAATTGATGGGAAATGGAATAATTTTGCGTAGTGTAAGTCAATCAGCGTAAGAACGAAGTGGAATTCTTCTGCATCATAAGTATTATAAGCATTAGAGTATTTCTCTGTCTGCCAACAAAACAGAAAATTTAACATTAATGAGCATGCCAAAATACACTATTATCAAAATGTTTCAACTGCAAGCATTTGTTGTGACTCAAATCAAAGAACTCTTAAAAACTGAACTCAAGTGTCCATTCATGAAGGAATCTATTGTTTTCAGTTTTTTTTAATGCCATCAAAGGAATCTTTTCCTGGACAACAAGTATGAAAACTGATATTTACATAGAAACTGCAGCCATCAGTCAAAATTTGACAAGATGTTTTCTGTCAGGAAAACTGAAAAGCTTAGAGTCAAAGGGTAATTCACATTATGCCACTTTTCTACAATCACATGACACATCTTTTGAACTTACGTGAGATGATAACCTATGCCAAACTTGTTCTTAAGAAAGAGTGATGACCCACAGCAGCGAAGCCGACCTCTGGAAACAACTGCTTTACGGTCAGCAAGAATGTCAGCCTCATCCATGAAATGTGTAGTCAAAAGAATAACCTGTAAAATTTACAAGTTCATAAGCAAAACGTTATCACTACGTGCCAAACACTGCCAACTAAATTTTAGTTAATCAGTGTGAAGTCAAGACATTTTATTGGAATTAATGATACATTGCAAGGATGTAACAAGCAATAAATAGGAAGATGGTGCCTTAAAATTGACTATTCTTGTTTCAGCTGCCTTCTCAGGGATTTTCAATCCTGATTAAATCTTTGGAGATAGCCGTTGCGGCAGTACTGAAGTATATGCTTTCATAAAAGAGAAACGGTCATGAAATACAATATTTATTTTCTATTTCATTTGTATCTCATTAAGACTTAGAAATCAGTGCACCCCAAATGGCTACACATGGAGGGGAGGGAGTACTGAAATTGAAGTCCTCTTACCCAATCTCACTATTTAAGTGTCTCAGGGCATAAATAATATATTATTATTTCAACATAAATAATATAACATACTAACTCACTTTGTTTTTATTTCATGGTAATGTCATTCTGTAGAATTAGGAGGAGGTTAATTCTTTTGGAGAGGGTGCCAATTTTTTGATCAAACAAGGCATAAGGGACTATTCTCCATGTGCTTGGATGGATGGATGGACAAAGTAAAATACAGAGTGCATCCCTAGGAAAAGGCACTAAAAATTTAGTCAATTCATATAAAGGTATGACTAAATGAAAACTGGAAATAAATAATTGATAAAAATAATTTGGAATACTGCTTACTTTCCCATGCCTCCTGTTTTGCAGAACAGACCACATGTGCCGCCTTGAATATGGATCCACACCAGCTGTTGGCTCATCAAGAATGATGATCTGTAATAGAAAACCATAGAAACAACATGAAAATGTAAAATATTAAATACGATCATCTAATATAATAAATAGCTAAAGTGTGTCCGGTTATGTTCAGATGCAACCAACATTACTAACATTTCAATTCAAATAAGATAAAAAGAATTTGTGTGTGTTCATTCATCTGTTTTTTTTACTTTTTTCATATGAACTGAATTTCTATGTTGTAAGTAATTTAAAAATAATTTAATTTATAATTTAAGTATAAATTTATATGTACAATAAGTTTGACGATAAAAAGTCAACATGCATTCAAACTTAATAAAAAGATATTTAATTACTGAACGGAGAAAGTAGAATACAATGTTTTGACACCATTGACACTGATGATGAAAATGTAATTACAAATTAGATAACCAAAAGAAATTTTAAATCCTCACACACCATCATGAATGCCACTATCAAAAATAGTTAAAAAAAATTGGTATAATAGTTATACTTATAAAAACCATAAATCCAAGAAAAGTTATCTTAAATGATGCACAATTAATTATACAGGCTATAGAAAAATATTATTGAGACATGAAAAGTTTAACTGGAAGTGATAAGGGGATTCGAGTCTATTTCTAGAAATTATTTTGGCACCAAGTGAAATCCAGTTATCTTTTACTTTGATGAGACTTCAGTTGTTTCTCATGGACACACATATGTAACATTTTGAAGAACACAAAGTGAAAATTAGCTAAAAATCAAGGTAAGTGATAGGTAGGTTGTTAAAATATTAAAGAACAATTACAAGAAATGTCACACCTAAAAATTGTTAAATTAAAAAAAAGAAAAGAACAAATAAAAATTAAGTTTGTTTATTTATTTTCAATTATATAATCATAATAACCCATTTTTCGTAGGTCATAATAAAGTGTTTTTTTATATTAATGCTGATTTAATCTAAATAAATCATATAATATATAAATGAATTAATTTACAATGTTTAAATGTTGACAATTTATTTGCAATTGGTTTCACTAGTAATTCAATAAAATCAATAATAATGCCAGGAGTTCTTTGCCCAAGACTGATACCAAAGGGGATTTTAAAAAATCCACAACTTGAGACTGAACATTAGTTTACACAACTAGCTACAGAATCTTGAAGAAAGAATAATTTTACTATAAAAGACTATGTTATACTACCCAGATGCTATATAAATGATAGCAGAAAAACTCTTCTATAACCTACTATATATCACATATACTATACCTACTAATTGTACGAGGGTCATCCAGAAAATGTTTCGTTTTGGTCTGTAGGTCACTAGGTTTTTTTTGCAAAATCTAGCAATATTGTACGAAAGAGGGGAACCTTCTAAACAGAATGAGTGGTGAAGAGCCACAGTAGCCTTATAAACATGGTCACAATAGGTCGTTGACATGGAGCCCTTGATGTCCCGGCCTGCCATCTTGGTGCCTGTTGCATCACGAGTTACTGTGCGTGGAGTGATTCAACATCTTCATGCCCGTGGTTTCAAACGGTTGAAATTCATCAACAGCTTGTTTCTGTGTATGGATAGGGTGTAATGAGAGAGTCAATGGTGAGGAGATGGGTTCGTGAATTTAAGGCGGGAAGACATTCACTTGAGGACGAAAGTGGAAGAGGCTGACCCTCACTTGTCATGGACGAACTTGTGGCAAAAGTCGACAGTGCTGTTCGCCAAGATCGCCGTTCCCCCCGGGATGAACTCCATGAGTGTTTCCGAGGTCTCACGATCCATCAATCATGAGATTGTCTCGGAAACACTCGATTTTGAAAAGTTTGCACCCGATGGGTTCCAAGAGAGCTGACGTCCGAACACAAGTCACGAGTGGCCGCAGCTTGTGAATTTATGGGTCGCTACAGAATTGAAGGGGACACTTTCCTCAAGTCCATAGTCACTGGAGATGAAACCTGGGTGTCACACTATAACCCAGAGAACAAAAGGCAATCCATGCAGTGGAAACACACCACCTCTCCAAATGTGAAAAAATTCAAAATTGTCAGGTCCACCAGGGAGATCATGGCCTCTGTTTTCTGGGACCAAAAAGGAATTCTCCTGATTGTCTTTTTGCCTCAAGGAGAAACAATTAACGCCTTCCGGTATTGTGAGATCCTGAAAAAGCTTCATTGGGCCATCCAGAACAAGAGAAGAGGAATGCTGACCTCTGGTGTATGCCTTCTCCACGACAACACACGGCCTCACGTCGCTCGTTCCACTACAAAACTTTTGGATCAGTCCAGTTGGGATGTTCTGACCCATCCGACTTACAGTCCTGACTTGGCCCCTTCAGACTTTCATCTGTTCACCAAAATGAAGGAGGGATTAGCCGGAGAACGTTTCACAAGTGACGAGGAAGAGAAAGAAGCAGTCACCAACTGGACCAAGGAGGTGGTGGGAAGCTTCTATGAGGAAGGGATTTTAAAGCTTATTTCTCGGTATAGGTCACCAGAGATCATGTGGAAAAATAATGCATATTGCCAAGAACATTTCCTGTATGTTTCAATTTTTTCAATAAAAACTCGATTTAAAAAAGAAAAACGGAACTTATTTTCTGGATGACCCTCGTAATTGTGATAATAAATTGGTGTTTTTCTGAGTAACAGAATTTCATTCAGGATAAATGTTGGAGTGAATGGAAATGTTTATAAATTGAATGAAAAGAAGGAATACGAATAATAAAATAGAAGGAAACCAATTTGACAAATATCTCACAGTCAAATGCACAGCTCTATGAGTGAAATAAAAACATACCTTAGGGTCTCCAATTACTGCTATTCCAACTGAAAGTTTTCTCTTTTGTCCTCCACTAAGATATTTAGCAAAAGTATTTGCTTTATCTAAAAGGTCAATATCCTGCAGTGTTTTGACAACTTCCTGCTCTACCGAAGCAGCTGGTATTCCCTAAGAAAAGAGTAAAATTATATTATAAATTAATAATACCACATTACTAGAAAGTTAAATCACAGCATTGATAACAGTAAAATAATACTTTAAATACATAAATTTAAGCAAAAAATTTAAAGAAAAAGAAATTTATGCACAATAAATGATTCTGGCAGATGATTACAATTTTTTCTGGAGAGCAAAAATATAAATTCTTATAGACCTACACAGTGATGTATTATGTGAAATTCAATAGAATCAAGGAATACACTTATATATGTATAATGCAATAATTACTTTCACCCTGTCAACTATTTCATAACTTGATAACAAGCAGACACATTAGTACTTCAATTACATTTGCATTGCATACCAACACATAAAGCACAATCAGTACATTCTCTAGATGGTAATACAATCAGCAACCCTGAGGAAATGCCCAATTGCTCTAATAATCATTTTATTGAAACCATTAATCAGAAATCTATGTAAGTTTAGTCTTATAGCATTATGTTGAGAACTTCCCTACCACCTTTGGGTCCAAATAAGGTGATTTTTCTCCACCCATCTCTCACCTATCCCCTCAAATAGGAGGTAAAAATGATTCTTACCAAAATCACCAGGATGTGATGGAATAAGATGTTCAATTGTTAAAAGTCTAGTTAAAATACATCTAATAGTAGTATTTTTGCTTATAGGGTGCTTTGATGGCTATGGTCATTTCACACCTCTTCAAGTCATAGAAAAATCCCCATCTGGACAAACATAACACCCATGCCCCGGGCAAGACTCGAACCAGTGACCGTTGGATTAGCCAATGATCATACAACCCACCAGGCTAACCTGGTTGGCTTAACTACATCCACTTGCTCCACTAGTCCACTTAATATTTCCATCACTTCAAGGGTTTCTCCAAGCTTACTTAAATCAGCAAAAATGTTTTCAGTTTTCAAAGGAGGTGACAGCTTGATATGAATGTTTTTAAATGAATATCAGTTCTCTCCTTGGTGGTGTCCTTAGAAATAAGCTCCAAAGAAGAGCTGGGTGATTTGATTTTTTACCCTTGACAGGTGAAAATTCACATATCAGGGTAGAGGGGGGGGAGAGTTTCTTTCACTTTGGTTTCCTAGAAAATCACACAGCGTGGGTATATCTGGAGGTGTCCTGAGGCTTCACGAGGCCTTGAATCAGGGTCCCCATTCAACAACCAAGCAAGCACTCTGCCTAAAGGGCTACCATCACCTCGATTATTTCTTTAGTAGTGAGAATCCAAAACATAAAGGAATGCTGAAACATAATGGTGAATTTTTTTTGTTCATAACAAGTTCAAGAGTGCTAAAATATTTCAAAGTGGTGAGGCAAGTGTGAGTGATGCAGCTTACTCTGGCAGGAAACAAGCTATGACTGTGCCTGACATTGTTGCTGCTGCTCAATTGACATCACAGTTTACAAGTAGATCTCCACAGTAAGATTCTTATTGAATACACAATACTAGCACCAATCACAACAGAATTTAAAACTTTTTATGATGAATAATGATTACTTTTCAACTCGCCCTATTTTGAATTTTGATGAGATCAAATATGTGGGGATATATTTGTACCTGCTTGCAGCGTGATCTCTGGACTGTTAGTAACACAATGATAAAACCTGCTTGCCACACTGGTATCATTATTGCATCTTATATGTGGGGAGGTAATACCCATTCAGAGAGATTCATGGAAAAAGCATGCCATAAGGAGAAGGATAAAATAAATGGGTAAGTAGGAATGGGCTAACTCCCTTCAAGGGATAAAGAATCTACCAGAGAAAACTATATGATATGAGGAACTCTTTCTTATTGTGTGTCCACTTGTAGTAATCTAAATTGCAGTCATCCACTGATAATGGAATTTGGCACACACACACATCCATTACTCTTCTTCTTCCTCTCTCCTCATTTCCCTGAAAGAATGTTGTCACTAACCAGTTAATTGAGACAACTCTATGTTACCTATAACACTTTTTAAGTACTTAAATTGGGCATATTGTACTACTCATTGCCAGGGCACTTTCTACATAGTTCTAATATAGGCCTTGATCTATGTACTCCAGTTTTAATTTAGATGTGATTATAATTAAACAGAATGGCTGCTTTTGCATCCGGCCACTGAGGCATACTAGATGTCTACTCTAGTAAATTACCCAGGGTTCTCTATTTCATATGATTTTATACAGTTGACTCACAGAAAATAAAATTTGAAGGATTAAAATATAGGCTTCAATTCAAACCCCCAGTATAAGTAATCCAAAATACTTCCTGCCTGTTATATAATTATGATTAAAAAGTTATTTAATTTAAATTTTGCAATTATGAAAATGAATTTAAAGATAAACACAAAATATAAAATTGTATGACTTTCTATTAATTTCATTAACTATGTGAAAAGACTTATAGAGCTAAAACATGTCTCTAAACTGACTATCTACATTACTAATACATTGCAATCACTTCTTATTAAGAAATAATACCAGCAATGTTAGCCGTACAGTGTTAATTTTTTCATCTGCAATAAGCTTAAAACCTCACATTTATGATACAAAAATTAATTATGATAAGGATACATTATTCACATTAAAAATACTTTGACATACAAGTTATTTATTCTAAATAATTCGAATACTAACCTTTTGTAAACTAAATAATTTAAAATTAATTAAATTGATATGATTTCAAAAGATAAAACCAAAGGTAATCTAGCAATATTTGAAAATAAATGCCTTTATAGGATAAGTATTTTTTGCATTACAACTTCCTGTTCACAAAGTAAGTCTTATAAAAAGATATATCGGATAATTATATGATAGAAAATAGACTTCAGCATTAAAATATTTCTACATAATTAACAATTTATTTAGAATTATTCCAAAACAGTATAAAAAATAAGAAATACATAAAGACAAAGAGCAAATGTAAAAAAACAGTAAGAATTTAAAAATCTTATTTCTTATATATAATTATATATATATATAATATAACATTTCAAAATGAAACAATATTGCCCAAGCTTATTCATGCCTATGATTATATCTTGCACCTGAAAAAATAATCCTTGCATCCTGTCTGTATTATAGCTTTGCAATAATTCTGTTATCTATATGATGGAACATACTAAGCAAAATTTGTGCTCACTAATTTTGAATGTAAAGTGAATAATAAGCATAGAGTTAAAATTCTATGATAATTAAAACCATGCAGAAATTAATAGCTAAATAAACATATGAAAAAGAGATCTTACAATAATACTGATTTAAAAAGAACTGCAATAAGCATGCACCAGGCTAATTCATTATAAAAAAATGACAGCAATATGATAAATCAATTGACAATTCATGCAATTGTTTTTAGTGATTCCGAAGAAAAAATCATATAGTAAGGGCAAGAAAACAAAATTTTAAGTATATGAAATACATTTAAATAAATAAGCACAAACCTATAACTTTAACAAAGTAAAGAAAGAAGATTAATTGGTTGGTTGTCTTACATCATTGGTGGGAAATAGACTAATAACTATTAAAAATATTTATGGGGTATAAGTGTTTATTTTTCAGGAAATTGAAAAAAATGTAGGACTATAAACAGCCTTTTGATCCAAATAAAACATAAGCAAATAAACAACTAAAACAGCTATAAAAGCAGTTTTTAAAGCACTGGTCAGAAAACCTCTTGTTGTCATTGTCTTATTAATTTACATATTGAAGTCCAAAATAAAATTAATATAACCTTTCCTTGCATGTAAATGTCCAAATTAAACATCAATCTTCCACAGACTAGAAGAAAGCACTTATATTAAATGAATAAACAATGTTTATAAGTGTAATTAACTTCATGCCAATGTTCATAATGAACCTCCCATTTAAAACTGCCTTTAGCTTTGAATAATCAAGCAAATCAACATCAGTGTCACAGAGCTCTTATCGTTTGCACACAGCACTTTAACAAGTGGCAACCCAAAGTTCTTTGTCCATGTATATATTCACCTTGCAAACCAACTTGATTTGTCAACCAATGCTTTAGCATGCTGTGCCTGTTGTTCCAGAGCTTTCCCACTGTATGCAAATGGATAAATAAAGTTGGGAAAAAACCAATAACACAGTTAGAATAGTTCATAAGGCCACTACTACATAATTACATTTAGAGACAAAAGCTTACACAAAAAAGTCCTATACACAAAGATGCTGACCATAATTATTTCCTAAACAACTATTGTTTACAGGGACTTGATTGATAATATCTTAAGGACTGTACTAAAAGCAACTCAAATCTATAAATTGGAAGAAGTTGAAATATGTTTTCAATGATGGGGTAGTATATACAATTAGTTTATTTAATGTAGGTAAAAATTAGCGAAATATAGCTACTAATAATTGGCAAAAAGTTTAAAATAGGATTTTCAAATAAGAATCATTTCATAACAGACTTCAACTATTCTTCATCTAACACTGACTTTACAATAGTAAAGCATCTTGATTCCACCTAAATGAACAAATTATATTACAGGCACTACATGACCGAACTGTTACTGTGTAGAAATAAATAATCTCAAACTAACTTTGGCATAGGAAATCATACTCGGCTCTACTCTGTGGAACTCCTTCATGATGGATAGGATAAATGAAACTTTGCAATTCC
>WURS02000013.1:3482780-3494459 GCA_011762765.2 Rhinocypha anisoptera | reverse complement strand
AAACCGGTCGTAATAAAGTGTTATTTGTGGAATTGCAAAGTTTCATTTATCCTAACTTTGGCAATTTTAATTAGTTGAAAGTAATGTTCTATGAAATTTCGGAATTTTATTGGGAATATAGTGTCAGAAGAGAAAAAGTTATGAAAAACTTCCCCATACCAGATATGGAAAATGGTAAATTATACGTATTTGAGTGACAAAACTGCTGCCTTATCACTGCATAAATGAAAGAAGCTGTTTCCTATTAGGATGAACTAGGGACATATTAAGATAGAGTTGGAGATGTAACAAAATTTAACAATATATAATGTGAGGAAAACAGTGGGGCTGAATACACCACTGCACACAAAAATTAATTAATATATATCACATTTACTACAAGAGAAGAAATGCTAGAGGCCAATTTACTCAATGTAAATATACTCATGCACTTCATCATGATCATAAATGGCTAGTGAATGTTCATTACATGTTAGTATTAATTGTAAACAAAAATGAATAGAAAAAAAAACCCTATTCAAATGAAAGATTGATAAGTGGTCCTTGTGGTCAAGACCTTGAACTTGTGGTCAAGATCACAACCATTTTCATGAAAATATGCATGAGCATATCGTTATATTTAGGCATTTAGACAAATATTTACATGGAACCATTAGATAGTTGTATGCTCTATTTTCCTTTACAATGAATATTTTTCAGAAAGAAAATATTTCTACGTTAATTGACAATAAGAGAAAGTACTGCTTTAAAAAATGTTATATTCAGAATACAAATTAAAGTCTGTGAAGAAATAGAGAATGTCTAAATAAATTTAGGGAAATATACTAATGGCCAAGACAAAAATTGCAAAGATTAAAAAGGTTATGATAAGGGATAATTGAAGCTATCTATAGCCAAATCTAGCCAAGTATATTCATGCAAAATTGCCTAGAAAACTATAGCAGTTGAATAATGCAGAAGATTAAATAAATCCTGCTCATTTGTCTCTCTAGTATTTGCTCAATGTTATCTGGGAGATGGATTCTGAAGACAATTGATAAAAATTACTTGCCAAAGTAAACAAAACATATAATTTCTATAAACTAAATTTTATATTCAAAAAAGGATAATTGAAGCAAGGATTTTCTATTCCCTTTGAATCAGACGCATATGTAGCATGCTTTTTGCCCTCAAGATGCTAGAATGTACACTCATAACATAATCAAGCTGTGGAAATTACATCAGTAACATGTGAATGTCTTTTTTTAACAAAAGCACAGTCTTCGACCATAAGGTCAGTTTGATAATTAGTGAGGATAGAGGTCACGTAGTACTAAGACCAACAACATTTGAAAATTCATGCACCATGGAAAAGGGGCCAGTTCCCTTAGCATGAGCCACCTGTGGTTTCCCAGTAAGATTTGGTACTCATAAAACCACTCAGCTTGGGTTTAGCTGGAGGTGTCCAGAACGCTTCCAGGTACTGAACTTGTCTCTCCTATTCAGTAGCCAAGCATCTAGGCTACCATTACCCCACAGTCTTTTTACAGTAAGTTGATTAAGGAATTTCTGTCCTGACAATGATCTCTGAGAGACAATGATAACATAAGAGAGGCTAAAGTCAAGAGAGGCTCCCAAGAGAGGCTTATTCCAGAAACATTTAGTTTTCAATGGAAATTTATGGGGAAATTGTGACTTTTCCTATGCCTGTAAAATCCAAAAGTTCTACATAAGCCTTTGTCCTATTGATTAGGTGGCTTCTAATATTCCCCAAGGCTCCATCCACTTTAACTGACATTGCGTTTTTCCATGCAGGTCTTCCCATTTTTTATATGGGCTATTTGAAATCAACCTCTGGGAGGTATAGAATAAAACAAGTATGAAGAAATCAGAGTTGTACACATACATGGGCTGTTTTTCAATATCATCATCATTGGTACTTCAATCCAGAGATTGGTTTACTTCAGCCAAAGCTGCATCTTCTAGTGAGATTAATGTGGTGGCTTCCCATTGCCTTCCATATCGCAGTTCTGAGGCCGATACTGTGAATTTCACTCTCACCCTCAGCCATGGCAGTTGATGCTGGACTGATCATTTTGACCTATGCCATCAAAGCTATCAGGTGAAACTGCTGCCTTCCACCAGAAGTGGCATGAATCAAAGTTGTTTGAATTCTCGAAATTCAAGCCAAGAAAATTGGTCATTTCCAAAGCTCAAACCAATGACCCTGGTTCTGAAGTTGAGCTCGCTCCTCCTAGGCTACCTGCACCCCAAGTTTCAATATAATTATCGCCTAAATTCAGGCACTTGTCAAACTGTGGCACCATCTTCTGTATGCTCCTGTTGATGAAGTTTGCGATCATGCAACTCAACCACTTCCAAGCACCATCTGTCTCTAATCTCCGAGACCATAACCACAGTTTCATCCTCGTAAACAAATAAAAGTCTCTGGTTACAAGGTCTGGGCTGTAAGGGGGGAGTTGACAAACAATTTCCGTCGAAACTGCTGCAGCAATTCATGTTTTTGTGACCATGATTGTGTGTAGGCATGAATTGTTCTGGATCAAAACAACCCCAGAGGACAGCAGGACTCCCCTCTTGTCTGATTGTCCATCAAAGCTTTTTAACCCTTTTACTGCCTTCTTGGACGAAAAGTGTCATTGGCCTAGCAAAAATAATTGGCTCTAGCATAAATAATTATAAAAAACCATGACAGCTTAATTATTATTTTGAGAAATTGTAATTATATTATACTATTAGTTAGTCAATTGTTTGAATAATTAAGAAAAACAAATCAATATCTAAAAAACACAAACTCTAGTTTTTACTTATGTAATTTTTTTATGAAGTTAAAGAATTCCCTGAAATTCCTGTGGCACTTTTTCACCAGGTACACCTAAAAAAATTGGTGACTCTAAGAGAGTTAATGGTTTCGTGGTAAACTGTTGAAGTTATTGTCGTACCAGGGTTCATAGTCTTTCAGAAACAAACATCATCGGTCCCAAAAGACTTTCCATAAGCTTCATTTTGGACAAAATTAGCTTTAGCTTGGCTTTGGCGAGCTGTTTGCGTGAATCGGTTGTTTCAATGTTCTTTGATTTTCAGTCTCAAAGGGGACTTGCTTTTTGCCACCTGTGACACTCAAAGACGTAATAACATCCCCATTTCTGTGGTAGCATTCCCGGAATAGCAATGCAGGTCAAATGCACTGCATTTTGTGGTCATCATTGGGGTCCTTGTGTATACACCTTGCATGAAAATTGTGGTAACTCAGCTTTACAGTCACTATCTCATAAGCAGTGTTTGGTCGATTTCAAGAAATTCAGAGGATAGTTCCCATATTGCAAAGTGGCAGAACTTATGAATCACTCTGACCACATGTTCCACAAATTGCCAAAATAGATGGTCTTCCCTGGCTACCTTCAGCATGAACATTGATTCTTCCCTATCGAAACTTTCAGCACCATTCCCTCACACAACCTTCATTCATAAAATTTTCTCTGTACACAGTACTCATTTTGTGATGGATTTCACTGTACCATGCCCTTCAGCTAGCAAAAACCAGATCAAACCATTAAACTCACACTTGGTGAGAGCAACTACTGCAACAGCCATTGCTATCTGCTTCCTGGGCACAAAGCATTGAAAACAGTGACCAACCAGATGTGGTGGCGTGATAGAACACATGAACAGTTTTATCTCTGCATCTATGCTGCCGTAAGCCATTAGCTCTCAACGGGTTAATTTCTGAATAGCCCGTACATGCATATTAGTGGTTTTCAACCTCCTTAATGCTGCAACTCTTAAATACAGTTCATGTTGTGGTGACTTCCAACCATGGTCTTGGTTCCTAAGACTATCGAAGTGTTTTCCGACCCCCTGTGAAATTGTCATTTGGCAACCAAAGGGTTTGTGATCCACAGGTTGAGAACTGGTGATGTATATAGTAAGGTATATATATATATATGGGAAGTCGAAAAAATATATCTCATAAAAGGTTGGTACATCAAATTGTGGAACCTTTCTAAAGTCAAGCATTATGATGGAGTTTTTTAAAATTGGTAATCCCAGATTCCAAAAAATTATTTAAAAAAATTATATTGTTTAAACTGATACCTAATAGTTTTTTATATACTTGCTATCTGAATTCATGATCCTGTTGACCATGCTACCCCAATTAAACAATATTGACTATCTTTCTCTTTTAGTCTTTTACACATTGCAGATTTTTACCACTTGATAAATTCAATCTCAAATATATCCAAATGCAATGAATATACTTTTAAATCATTCCGTTAAAAAAAGGGTTCTCTTCTGAAATTAGTTTATTTGAATATTTGTTGCTTTTTACATAGATTAAATTTGAAAAAAACATAAATGTATTCAGGAGTAGGTGCAGGATACAGCAGAAATCTGACTCTAGGGACATACATTTTGCATAAAAATGAAATTTAATTTGGAAACAAACTTTATTTTCCAAACCTCAAGAGCAGCAATAGGTATTTCAACTAATTTCATGTCTTTTTTCAGTAATGCTGGCACATGAGCTATGCAAAAGGTCACATTTTGAAATAGGCTATTTTTCCATAATGGGCAAAAAAAAACAATGTGCCTTTCCACAGACTTTAATGTCATATCGAGGTGAAAAGCATAGTATCCTTATTAAAATCTGAGGAAAAGTATGTTGTTCCATCTCTATTATGGATTTTAGCAAATTCCACAAAGTGAAGCCTGGAAACATTAAATTAATTTGCCGTTTTTGAATGATATGATCCCATCCTAGGCAGAGGGTATAAAAAAGACATTTACAATGGTGCAGCAATGTCTTTCATTACCCCCAAAAAATAAAACTTCTCTCAATTAAAAAAAGACTTCTCTGCACTGCATCATTCCTGGCTTACCCTGGAAGTGACTTCAGCAAACTGATATGACAAGATGGTTGACGATGAGGGTCTTCCCTATTTCTTCTGCATTAGTTACTAATAAACAGAGTTCACTGCTATAATAATAACTGATATAATGCATAATCTTTCAAGCATTTCTTTCATACCATTTGAATTGGTATGTATTATGGTATGTATAGTATGGAAGTGAATTGTATCAAAAGTATCAAGTGTAATGAAAAAATGACTGGCAGTATATATTATTTGTTGCAAACTATGTCCATTCAAGTCATGCAATTTACAACTAGTCAAAAGATTCATTAAATGACACAAAGTTGTACTTAATATAGTGAAAAGCATGTAAACTACCTCATTTATTTAATTGGTTGAAAGGTTGAGTTAATGAGAATGATGTCACAAAAAATTAACAGTTGAACATATTCACAAGATGTTATGTTTCTCTCATTTCAGTCCCTCTGAACAGGATGATTACACATGAGAGATCCCATAAAGTTCACAAATAAAAAAATTGTCCATCTCAATGATCATTCTCCTCAAAACATACCTAATACATATGAAGAGTCAAAGTCAAGACAAAAGTGAAAATAATTGAAGCAATTATTCCTGTTCGCTAAAAAAGATTGAGATGCATGCCATGCTTCAGTAGTTCAGCTGTCATTACCAATCCCAAAGACTAATTGGAAAAGGAGAAGGGTGAAAGGCATAAAATGGCACAAGTTTGGTTCAGATAATAGAACTCTGCAAGGGCTCATATCTTGGATTTCAGGTCTGTAATGTATGGAGCAGATGAGGAATACTCTTTAATATCTAATTACCATGAAGGTGGTGTAACCACTAATGGCAAGGAAGCCTGATCTCTTAAGTCCTTTCTGGAAAGCAGTCAGAAAGATATCAAAACTGATGAAAAATAAAATGGTTCTCTGGGTTGAGAACTTAAGATGGGTTCATCATCTCTGCTCCTAGAAAAATATACAACTACTAAGAATCCTAATCCGTTCTTCTTGACCTTCTTCTAGAATGTGACTGGAGAAATAATATTAGAGACTATACATTCATTACTAAAAGAATATTGAAAATAAGAATAAAAATTGACAGATGCTCCCAGTGATGCCTACATATACACCAAAAGAAGGCAAATTAGAATAAATGAACAAATTCTGTTAAGAGCTAACAGTGAATCATAGAAGATCTAACTGCAAGAATAGGGAACATACGTATATAAAAAATAAGAGTAATTTATTATGAGGTTAAATAAAAATGGAAGAAAGTCAGAGCATTCACTATGTATTTCTAATAACTAAAAATATAAAATTAACTTTATAAAAAGGAAAGATATAAATATACCTGAATATAATAGTGAATAATAGGATAGAAACCATGGTAATAGATACACTAGCTTATAGAGGAGATAACCATAACTTGGACAACTTTTTGAAAAAAATCAAAGATTCAACATTGGGCCAGAGGGAAAAAGATGAAAATAAAATAAATCAAAAAACATACAAGAAGAATAAGACTAGAAAATAAAGTAATGAATAGATATTTTGAAGTGTATCACTAATGCTAGTTTAAATCTATTAACTATTATTTTTGGTAGAGGAGAAAAGTCCATTTCATGTAGTAGTTTAGGAACATACTGAATCAATCCATTTCTGAATTTCATATACGTATATAGACAAATTCTGTAATAACTCATAATGAAGGAAATGACTTAATACCATCTCACTCTCATTTAGGTGATATGCTACAAAAACATCCATTTCTAAAACATCAACCCATTGGGTCATAAAGATGGTGAGTGACTGGCTGCTCATGAAAGGCCTTCTATACCAAAGATGGCAATTTGTCATTACTACATTATTTTGTCGAATTTATGTTTATTAAAATAAATGATTGATTGATTATGATTATTCTGTTTTTGCAAATTTGTATAAACCATGATTTAATTTGTTAAGTGCAAATTATTTAGCATAGGATGGATTTCTAAAAAAGTTTAGCTTTTGGGGGGTGAAAATCAAGAAAAAAAATGGTAAGTCTATTGATTATAAAATTTTAAGCTACAGTGATGATGTAGAAACTGATAATCTTTTCTTTCTCTTTTCTACAAGTGAAGTAAGTGTATTTACTGTTTTTAAAAAAATGTACAGTTATTTTTTAGTTCTATCCAAACTACAACAATGTTGTCCATGTAGTGGAACTATCAATAAATATTTTTGGTATTCATCAAACTATTTTTGAACAGTTTTGACTTCAAGATTGTTCATTAACAGGTCTTCTTAGAGAGGTGATAAGAAACTTTTGAAATTGCCCTGAGAAACAACCACCGTAAAAAGTTAATAATAATCAATACATACAATAACACTTGTGTCCATTTTCTGGCCTCACAAGAGGGAATAATTGCAATGGGATGGCATGGATTCTTGTAAAGGCAAGGATGGATGTTCAACACTAAATCTATATTCTACCAGTGGTTCTGTGTTATAAATTCTCAATAAATTTCTGTTAAAGTCAGTATCCAGAGACTGAACTTTGTGAGCTCCTAAAGCATATTAATTGGGCATTGAAATATATTTGTACCGAAAGATGATTACACTTGAACACAAAATATGCTAGGACACCAATCTAAATTCATTTGAAGAGCTGCTGCAATTGAAAAAGATTTTCGGTAGAGGAATTAAGTTAGAGTCTCCTGAATAGCATTACGCTACAAGTCGGCTTATCATTATGAGGGAGAATTTATCAAAGGGTGATTGAACAAAAGAAAGGAAATTACTGTAGGCTATGGAACTTATATGAGCCTCACCAGATATTGGATATCTTTCTTTGAGTAATAATAATAATTGCTTAGTATATAACTGATTTAGTAATCCTTTCACATTTCTAAGAAAATGTATATGTACCCTTCTTTTTCAAATAACTTTAATTTATGAGCCAACATCAGTAATACTACATGGATATTTTCTGGTGAAAAATCAAATGACTTCCATTGATGATTTGCCACTAAACAAGATGAACCAACCAACCAAGAATCACCAACATAGACTAACCAAGGATCTTCAAATGTGGGAATAAATGTTCTTTATGGAGGAGGAATGTGGTTAACTGTTTAAATTGCACTGAAATTTCAAAAAATAAAAACCCTCAAAGGAGCATTTTTAAAAATGGACCCCAAAACATTAAATAAGGAAAACATAAAAATTACACTATTGAATTATAATTATTTTATAGAAATACAATAGAACAAGTTTTTCATGCTCCACTAAAATAAAACAATGAATGACAACAATTTCTTCTTTGATTAGATTTGCACCGAAATTTTAAAATGGGGTTTGCCAAAATAAAGTTTTATGATGTCATGCTTGTGGGTGGTACATAATCTCCCTTTAGGTTTTGATATTGCAACACAGACCTACACAAATAAACACATAGGATACAATAACAGTGTCAAGCAAACAAGGCTGTTTGTATCTAAAAAAACTACCTCAAATATGAGAAGAGAGATGCAGAGTGTGTGCACCAAGGAATTGAGACAAGGCAAAAACATAGTGCGACAAAATAGTTGAACACCATCTACTTCATGAATCCAAAACACAACTAGCTAACAAGCATCGCCAGGATATATAATAACATTTGGGAAAATAAGGATATATACAGATCACCTCACAAAAGAGAGGATGTAGACATGGAAACCAAAGAATTATGACAGAATAGGAAATTGGGGAACGCACCCGAACAGCTGCAAAGAACTCTAGGTGTTCCCTTGGGGTGAGGAAGTCAAAAAGGATGTCGTGCTGGGGGCACACCCCTGTCATCCTCCGGATGGTGCTCATGTCGTTCTGGTCCCTGCAATTTTTTTATCCATACCATCGCAACAATGAAATAAGGACAAATCAGGAACAACTAATTTTTTGCATTTCAAATACCCATAGAAGCAGAAGTATTCTTTCTCAGAGGAGGGTTTACTTGGGTCATTCTAACAGACTGATAAAATTATTTGCCACTGAAGGATTATGATCATATGTTAGTATTAATTTTTTTTTAACTTTTCAAGAAGATTTGAAATTTTGATAAAATTTTGGAGTTGCATGTCTACCCCACAAGCATAATTCAATAAGAAGTTTGTGGACAATCAGGTAATCCAACCCATAAGATAAACTATTTGCAACAATTCTTACATAAATGAGTCTCAGCATTCATATGAGCTTGATAAAATCTTCATTTAAAAGACTTTCCAGGTATCGAGATTAAATTTTATGGTGATTTCCTGCTTAACTGTTTTATTATAAAACTTTAGCCAAAAGCTGCCACCAATATTACTTGCTTTTCAATAACATAAATTCTGCTAATTGAATTTTTGAACTCAATAGCAGTTAAAAACTGATTAATGGCAAAAAAAAAGTGTTTGCAAAATCGATGGATAAGAAAGAAATACTACTTATTACATTTTTTCATATGAATTCCTAGGAGGGATTTCATTCCTTATTCATCAAAATGGCATTACAAACTGTTGATTGTGTATGCATCTCCTTCCAAAATAACTCATAATAGTCAGAAAAGGCTATCTTTTGTGAAATTTGCACTAATAAGTATCACTTTAAATGCATATGCACTGAGTAAATTAAGTTTCAAGGTTATTATCAAGAGTCCTTCAGTGTTCTGGATGTGTCTGAAGTGCAAGGTAATAGAATCCTTCATGCAGATAAGAGTCAAGGAGTGTTGGAATATAATTAATGAAGACAGGGGTCGCAATAGTGTCAAACCAACTGTCTTGGCTGATGACACAGTTGCAGTTGTTAATTACCAGGAAACTACATCTGAGCTAAAAAATTCTTCAAGTATTTTTCAAACACCTGCAAGTACCTGCTTTTTTAACAATATTCTATTGACTAGCTATATAGTATGTACAAAATCTATTCATTAGGCCACTATTTGGAGCTGGAACCTTAAATCATAATTTATAACCTGTCTAAGAAAATATTCCTGGCTTGGACAGTATCTTAGGTAGCATTGTCTTACTAAGAACCATTATTAGATATAATTAATTAATGAATCACTTAGATTACATATTTTTTTCCAGCTTCCCTTAAAGGCTCAAATGTGGTGTCAGTCTATTAAATAAAGGTAAGGCAGAGGATGTTACCAATTATAGACCAATCAACTTACTAATCTCTTTGCTAAGCCATTTGAAAACATTTTATAAATTTGTTTACTTAATTATCTCATATCAATTAACTCTTCAATGGAATATCAACATAACTTCTGAGGAGGTCAATCTACAAAATAAGCCATTTTTAATGCTGTGGACTATATTATTTCCTCACATGATATGGCGAAGGAAACTGTGGATTTATTTTTAGATCTATGAAAAGCTTGTGACTGTGTCATAGTATTATAGCCATTGCTTACTAAATGAAATAATTTGGGTGTAAGGTCAGTGCTATATTGGATCTAATTTTTCCTAAGCAAAAGGTGCCATCCCAATGTTCTGCTATATTAATCTAATAATATGTAATGAGGAAGTCAACATGAAGGGTACAGAAGGGGTCTGTCCTAAGTACAATTCTGTTCCTTATTTATATCAATAACCTGGTTCACCCAGCTATCTCTCCACTGCAGAAGGTCTCTGAGGAGCTGGCTCTAACATTCTATTGTGATAAGAAATAGTGAGCTTACCCTCATACTGATTGGTGCTAAAATAATGGTATTAGTCTTACAGCTGATAAATCTTATTTGAGAAATTTTTCATCTATATGATGAATGATCTATGTATGAGACTTTTATGTTGTTACAAGGAGAATTCAGTGGAAACACTCACTACACTAACTTTTTGGGAATACTTCTCAACAGAAATTTCAATCGGGAAACTTGTGTATGATCTCCAGCTAATAAAGTATAAAACACTTGGTTTTTATTTAGATATTTAAGGAATACTGTTAACTCTGATGTTCACTATATGTTGGACTATGGTATAGTTTATCCACAAATTACCTATGGCATTCCGTTCTGAGGAAAATTGAGCATTGCCCACTGAATTTTAAAAATTCAAAAAAGTGGTCAGAATTATTGCAGACTCCTCAGTCACCCTGTTTTTGAACACGTTAAGCTTTTGCCTCTCCAGTGGAACTACATTCTGTTTTACATAAATCTTTTCTGGGAAAGCAGAAATTCTATGATAAAAATTGTGATGTACTCAAATATGCTACAAGAAGAAATAAAGATATACAATAAACTTATCAAATCAGCCTCAAAGTGGCAGCAATGGGTCGGTCTAAAGGAGGTAGGTGTTAGACTCTAAAATAAACTACCACAGTATTTAATATGAGCCAAGTCTATTGGTTAACCTAAGCATTGGTTGAAGTTATTTATATTGAGAAGATTATATTGCTCAGTGAATGAGTTTTTAAGGATACTGACAAGAAGTAGAACTGTACTTAAGTTTGTTGTGCTTATACTTATATGAACTTACGTTTTTGTTCAAGAATTCATTGATTCGCATGTATGAAGTAACTTTTACTACTCCTCAACATGCCTAATATCCTATACAATAAGATATGCTAAACTTTTACCAAGATATTTAGGCAGATAAATATAAATAAATATTCATATGAATATATTTGTCAATAGTTACTCCAGGAATCAATCAACTACAATAATTTAGGAAACTTTGTTAAAATAAATAAGTAGATTTTGAATAGACCATGCATAGAGTGAGGTTGAAGCAGGAAATAGTTTCCGGCGTGACTTCGTGGAACTGCTTCATGATTAAATGAGACACAAACTTTGAAATTCCACATAA
>WURS02000013.1:3405387-3421011 GCA_011762765.2 Rhinocypha anisoptera | reverse complement strand
AATCTACGAGAGGCATTTTGTTCTGTCAGTTGGGGTTATGCATTTTGGCACTGGCTGTACAATGCAACGAGATTTCCCTTTATACCAGTATATGGTGGATTTCCAGTGAAGTTGAGGACATTTGTTGGAAAACACACTTTCACATTCCTCTTTCCACAAATACCAATGCTTTGTCATATCATCTCCCTTCTCAGCAAGTATCACAATGTCATCTGCAAATCGCAACGGACTCATCAATCCTCCTCACATCCATTCTGCTCTCCTCTTTTGTCTCATTACTTGCCTTTGCAATGTAAACATATAAGAGCATCGATAGTGATCCTTCCTCTCTTACTCCTCCATCTATTCTTGCTTCTCTGCTTTGGCCACATCTTACCACTGCTGCCTGCTCTCTCTTTAAGTTTTCAGTCATTGTATTACATTCCAATATTCATTAGGATTTGTAGCACAATGTCCCAGTCCATTGTCAAAAGCCTCTTCCAAGTCCAAAATGCAATACACAATGCCTATCTGTTACCTCTTCTCCAAGATGAACCAAGTAGTTTAAGAATAGCTTCTCAACTTTTTTGAAATCCAAAAGATCCTCACCTAGGTATGCTTGACCTTCAGCTTCCCTCTTCATTATTTGACATTGTTGCCAGGATCCTTGCTCCACTCGTCAAGCTAATCATTTGGAAGTTTAAAAGTTTGACTGCCATTTTCTTTTTTGGTATAGGGACGATTAGATTCTTCTTGAAGTCTTTAGTATTTCTCCCCTTGTATACATATTGTATATTCAGTGGGTGTTCAACGTGACTTTTCAAGCATTTAAAAAATAATTTTGATGGTATTTCATCAATTCTTGGAGTCTTATTTGACTGCAGATCCTTCAATGCAGCATCAAATTCTATCCTGAGATGAAGGCTCTATTAGCATTGTCATCAGCCTTGTCACCTTGTCTTCAAGCTTTCTGCCCTGTATTTCTTGCCGTCACACTTTCCCCCGATATTCTTCTCTCCATCTATTTACCTCAGTTTTGTCTTTAATGAGAATTTCTCCTTGCTGTCTTGGATAACAATAAATTTTGCTCCACATTCATTAGAGTGACTTCTCATGGTTCTTATGCTGTTTCAACTTTACCTTATATGAGGTCATGTTGTACTTCTTTCTACAGATATTTCATCCAATCCTTTGCCTTCTGGATGATTTCATTTCTTATTCTTTCGTAAGTTTTTCCCTACCCGTGATTAGAAGTCTATCCACTGACTCCTAATATTCCTTCCTCTATATTCCTCACCTCAATAATTTGCCATCCTTTGGAAATACTGTAATGTGAGAATGCCCATCAAGAACACCAAGATGAAGTTGGAGTTCATTTCAGCCCACTGAAACAGTTGTAATTCATGACACCTTGCACATCTATGCTTGACCATGAATTTACCCAACTGGTGTCAACAGGTATTTCTTGACATTTTTATGTGTACTTATGTCTCTTGTTGAATCTGAACCATGTGTTCATTATTGCTAAATGCAAGTGGCACAGGAATGAAAATAAGAATGGGGAAAGTAGAGAAAAATCGGTGTGTAAAGGTTGGGGAGTAGAGCCAAGTAACTCAGATTAAGAAGGACGGCTCTAAATGCGATCCCTCCTGCAAATTCCTTCCAATAAGTTCCATGTGCCCAGCATAAAATCTTGCACTACTATCAAGCTGGAAACACCCTTTTTAGCCATTGTGAGAATAATTGTGGAGAGCAAGAAAAGGAATATATAACCAAGGCAAATGAGGGGCCAATGTCTTAGAAAGGCCATGCCACCAGATGAGAATGACTAGATATTTCTCAAGGAATTTTCCAACTTAAATCTAACAACCTATGGAGGTAGTATCATGAGTCACAGTATCATAAAACAAGAGTGTATATCAGGAATTTTTCTATCAAAATGGTATACTTCCACAATAAGACTTAGAAGAATGAGAGTCACTTGTTGAAGACAAGCCCATATTTTTGCCTGGAAAATAATAACTTCATTACAGAATGATTCTCAAACTGCTACCTAATGTATATCACCCATATAACCTTATTTTGTATGTGAAAAAATTTCTGTTATTAATATACTTTTCTTATGGTATGCTCATAACATACAGATGTTACAACAGTTACAGGAATCAACCATGTGGTTGGTTTGAAGTTGTTAGTACGGCATATAGCTCATCTGAAGTTAACTGTAGCTGTTCAATTCCCAAAGGAGTATTTGGGAATTGAACACAATCCACTACATTCAGGAGACAATTACTTTTTTTTAATAGGTTAGCACATTATCAAATGTTGCCATAATCAACAAAAATGTTAAAAGTTATGGAAGAGATGATGGATCCCAATAGCTGAAGAGGATACCTTAAAACTACACTAGTACTAGAGTATATACTAAATGGGGCCTCTAAAATTATATATTTTACCACTCATCACTATATTACAGGCTTACATTAACTATGGGATTTAAAAAATAACTTTAACTTCTAAGAAAATGAATGATTTTTAACAGCAAGCCTTATTTGTGATCCCAAATTCATTATTCATAGAAAAATGTAAACATGATGTATCTTTTTATTTCAAGAAAATTGATTAAAAAGATATTAACAAGAAAACAAGGAGTAGGCCCCTGATCTCAGGAGTCATTTCTTTTAATAAATAGGAAGCTTTCCAGTATGATAAATCAAAATCTTTATTCAGACTTCAATGTTTGGACAGTCTTCAAAAAAGAGATTTCCACAGTGGTGAAATCTTGACTTACAAATACAATGAAGTCAAATGTATTAATATTATGGATAATTCCAAACATTCGTCTACACACCATCTATTTGTCTCTGTAAATTGAAGACTATTTCTGTTTAAATAAGATTTGGTATTTCTATTCCTTATGATAAAATAACACAAGAAACACTTTCTAGAAAAAGGATATAATTAACCATTCTTCATAAGTATTCATTCCGTGTATGCATTTTTTTCTATGACACTTAATATGATAACATTTAGCATGAACTACTTTCTGCTACACACACATCAATCAGAAGTCCTATGTAGATAGCTTTAGGGATTAGAGTTCTCCCTGTGCGTCCCTAGCCAATTAGTGGACACAACGAATAATATTGTGAATGAAATGAGTAAGAAACTAGTTTGGGGATAGGCTTTAATAGCTACTACACTGTAAATTCTAACGATAAGTTGAAGGGAAAATAATTTACCTAAGGTTTCTTCACCACTGAAACAAAAACTATTTACAAATTTCAGTTGAATTGATACTTGTAGATAGCTTTTTGTAAATAGTATTGTATTTTAATGGAAAACGTGGTACCTATTTAACGAGGTTTAAATGCTTTCCTTAGTTGCACCTCACCAAAAACCCAAGTTTCTAGACAGCAGTAAAATGACCATATTCGCGAATTTTCTAACCACCGCACACTAAAGTAAGTACTACGACGTCTAGCAAATACTGTCAAATTATGTGAAGGCAAAATGTGAGTTCAAAATCTAGCTAATGTACCTGTCAAAAATTTTGAGGATCTCGGGCTACAGATTAAAGATATAATTTTACATAAAATATCTATTGTCATCGCTTATCCGAGGGGCAGCCTGCAACACCAATTATCTATTACATCATTGTATGCCATTATATTACGAAAGCTTAGCCATTGATGTAACCACTTAAGTGAATAATAAGATTTAGATAAATTATTTCGGCAAAGAATTCTAGGCCATCAGGAAAACCTTATATTCCCATATATTAATTAAATAGCGCTTAAGGAAAAATAGAAAACTCCACTGGTGACATTATGAATAAAATGATTGCACATGGCGTGATTTTCTTTGTATCTATATTATCTTACCTGGGCTCATTGAAGGTCGATGGACAACTCTCTTATCGCTTAAGACAAAACGATTTCTAAGTTCTTTGCTGTAACTTATTGATCCCTGAGGATCACAATCTTCATCCTTCACCATTTTGCTGTGTTATCTCTCCAACAATATCTAGTTAAAAAAGAAATGAAATTGCTTATGAAAACAATCAGATAGGTGGTTCTAATTTGAAGGAAAATATGTTCGAATAGTAACACAAGAGGATATGCTTTAATTGAAAATATGTACTACACATTCTACAGCGTAAAGAAAATGCCGGTAATGTCAAAAAATGCATTGAAAAACAAATAGCTCTCTGAATTCCTTAGACTACGGTTAGACGGAGACAACACTGGGGGATAAGTGTTTCGGTAAATCACAATATATTTCAAAATTGATTAAACGATATTTTATACATTCATCTAAACATGAAGTTATAGGGAACACGAAAAATGTGATCTTTCCGTACATAATGTCTTATTTTGGACAGATAAGAGTGATCCAACTTCATTAATCAACGCGGATCCATCTTTACTTTACTTTAATGATTCGTTCATTCTTAATATCGGATTATCTGTATCACAATCTATTCTGAAATAAGCTTAATCTGGTAAAACAATATTAAGCTTTAGAACATGAAAAAGTATAACAGTCACAAACTATAACAGCAAAACACAAACAACGCTTACATCACTAACACAAACGGTAAGGTGAAATTCTAAGGATTTGATTTCACAGGGAAAGAGAACGCATTCACTAGACCGAAAGCGAAAGAAAATATTGTTAACTTACCGGCTACTGCGTTTGTAATCTAAAATACACTTCCCACTAGCACATAAGTACAATTACATTGTTTCCTCAATGACGATTTAGACGAAACTATCTTGAGCGAGTAATGGCGGTAATTTTAATGGACCTCTATCAGATATACAAGTAAACAGAGGAACAGCTGAAGATATAACCGCGCAATACCAAAATCTAAATACACGGTCGCACATAGACATGGGCGAAAAATCACAAAATTTACGTCTTTTTCCTTGCGTCTTCGCAACCCAATTGCGTGTAATATAGTTCTCCTAAATATATAGTGCCAAAATATGCCATTGTCAGTATTCCTTACTTTAAAAGGTAGTTTTTGGATACATTTTTTTATTAGGTATTCTTAGGGTACATGTGTGCCTGCACAAAGCTGTTTAGAAAACTGGCATCCAAAAATGGAAGTAGATGGACAATTGATTAACGTTACCCATTATATCGAATATTCATTTGGTATTGTCTATATTTTTTCACTCTCCTGTTTGAAATATTTGAATCTTACAGTTCATATTTCAGTATCATGAAAATAATTATTCGTGGTGATCTGTTATTGTAGGTGACTACATAGATATTAACTATACACTTTGGCTTACCTGGCTGTTGGCTCCGTTGTTCATAACATTCCTCCTGCCTCTGCTAATTGTATTATTATTCTATTTATCAGCCCTTATTTTATATATCTACAAGCTCCATAGGTAAGTAATATTATATTCGAGGGCTTTAAGGAAGTGAATAATTATTAAGCACTAATTTAACCTAATTTCAGGTATCGACTGATTGACGCCTACGAAAGAGATTTTTGGGATGGTGCTAGGCATACAGTGGCCGCTGTTTGGGATGCACACGGCTGGATATGGCATTGTACGCAAGCATTAATTGTTATCTTTTGAAAATTCGCAACAAAACCAGAATTTACTAAAAAGTTTACTTCCTTATTTGCAGCGTACGAAATTATGGGAATGGAGAATATCCCAGATGAAGGTTCAGCGTTAATTATATATTACCATGGAGCTATCCCTATAGATTTGTATTATTTTGTAGCTCGAGTTATATTGTTCAAAAATCGTCTTATACATACTGTGGCTGATAGATTTTTATTCAAAATCCCAGGTATTTTTGTATCAGTTGAACAATGTCATGTTTATGTCAAAACCAAGTTTCAATATCAGTATATTCAAGTTTTTTGTTATAGGGTGGGCCATTATTCTGGAAGCGTTCAAAGTCATACCCGGCACAGTGAGTACGTGTAGTTCTGTGCTGAAAGATAATAATTTATTGGCCATTGCTCCAGGGGGTGTTTATGAAGCTCAGTTTGGTAATTCTTATTACAAATTGATGTGGAAGAAAAGACTAGGCTTTGCCAAAGTTGCTTTGGAAGCAAAGTGTGTAAGTTTTTTCTTGTATGTGCACCTAATCCAATCGTAATTGGTTATTCTTGTTATTTATATATATTTTTTTCCTTCTATAGTGCATAATTCCCATATTTACTCAGAATCTACGAGAGGCATTTTGTTCTGTCAGTTGGGGTTATGCATTTTGGCACTGGCTGTACAATGCAACGAGATTTCCGTTTATACCAGTATATGGTGGATTTCCAGTGAAGTTGAGGACATTTGTTGGAAAACCCATACCATATGAAGAAAATATAACTCCAGAGGAACTCAAGAAAAAGGTCAGGCCCCATAGGTTTTTGCATTAAAATCTTCAGTCCTTTGATTGAATATTAATTTTAAAACACTTGTTTTTCTCTCTGGTGTAAACATTCTTATTGCGTGTGCATTCCTGAAGGGAAAATTATTTGGATACCCCATTCAGATTTCACCTGCTAACGCTGTTAACAATATAAATCGAGCCGTTTTACTACCCTCCTGTGATGACCAGAGTTATATAAAATAACAAAGTTAAAAGAATTATGTTTCACATTGAAAAATAAATGGGTAAATTCAGAACTTGGTCGTAGTATTTCAGTTTACAGTTGAGTTACCCTTTGATGTAGGTAATTAACCCTTGTAGGAACTTTTTCAGTGATGACATCATGTACAAGATGGAATATACATACATTAGTTCATATCTGCAATGGCTTCTATCCATTCTTCATTATAGCTACATCAGTAGTGAGGCATTGCACACACTTTGGGACATAATGTTGTATTGGGGGAGATGACTATAATCAGTACCTTGACTTTAAATATGTATTTTGGTGCGTAAGTAATTTATTGATTAAACTATGCTGCATATTTATAGGAACAATGATGAACCATGGTAAACTCAAGAGTGTGTTACATTTACTGTGTAAAAGTTGAATTTAACCAAAGGGAACATGAATCAAGGAAATGTCATTATTTATTTTGCACACTTAACATGCCCATAAATACCAATAACAGTCATTACTCTTTAGTCGAGGACCAATATTAGTCCTCGACTATCACTATAAATATATTACCAATTTTTTAAGAAGAGATTTATAAAATAAATACAGGAACAGAATGAAATGCATTTGAAATATAAATATGTTTTTAAGTGTATTATGCCATATGTACCCAAATTACTAGGCAAGCTTTGAAATATGCAACAGATATCATTTCTCACCATGAGATGGAGAAGTCTTTTGTTCACTTGTTTGTGACAAATTTTGAAATAAATGTGGGTTTCTGCAAGTGGTATAACACATTATCGGAATGTGGGCTTTCAATTACAGTCCTATTGCTGTAGAATTTGGTTCATGATAAATACCACTCCACAGTAATTATAAAAATGCCTTCCAGTAATTAAACTATTTGTCTCTTGTTTTAGGTGTTAATGTGTATTTGATTAATATGTAATTTTTACTGGTTAAAGTACTGGAGTCTGGTGTAAATTTTTGTGAGGGCTTAATACATCACCAGCATTTAAAAAAGTATTTTGCAGTGGGAGGGAGACTGCTCTTCTATCTCCTATTGTCTTGCAAGGATCTTTAATTCCTCGAATAATTTAGGCATGTTAGGTGATGTCCAAAAATCACTATAACTTTTACCTTAGACTATTCTATAGATAACATATGGTGGAGTGTAGTCATAGACCAGTCAGCACCAACTGTGCGCTTTATGGAAACATTGCCTTTATATGTAGATCTTTATTCCTTAGTATGGCTGTTCGAGTCCATAGCCACTCATCCCAAGTCAGCCTTTATATGTTAGCATTGAATTCTGCTCAGATTATTGTCTTCTCATTTCATCTAACTTTTTTAAAAATATCTATTTCTCTAGTAAACTCTCTTTATCCCTGTGATCTCTTCAATGATAAGGACCAACAAGAATTCAAATAGCTTACTCCAATGGCTGTGATCTTTGCTTTACATTTGTAATAGGCTGGAAGCAACTGCAGTAACTCCTCTATTGCTCTTTACATCTCTTCAAAACAGGAGATAAGGGACTTAAATTTGTTCTCATATGGATGGCAGCCGCATTGGAGGCTGTTCAAAATGGCTAGGTTCCTTTTAGCCATTATCTGGTATATTGCCTCAATATTTGGCAACCTTATTTGATGCCATTCATCTTGAGTCATTGTATTCTCTGAATACATTTACGATTTTTCTGCTAATTGGAATAAAAGTTGTTAGGAAATTAAATATTTTTAAAGGTATTATTTGATTGTTCTTAGTGAAAATTTACAGGATAATAGATTTTTCTTGAGTTTTTCTTCAGCTCTATAATGTTTCATTAGGAGTTAGCAGAATTAGGAGTTTCAGATGACACGACAATTTACTGAGGCTGTCCACCCAAGTTCCAAGAGCCATTCCAATTGACCTTGCTTTCGAGTAATTTATTATAAAAGAATGATAGTCGTCTATATTTCTTAGATGATTTATTTTAGCATGGTAGTAGTTTTGGGTGTGAATGAAAAATGTCAGTACTTTTTAGTACTTTTCTGTGGATTTTTAAGAAATTTATGTGAAAATTCAAATTTCATCTAAAAAATGATCGATTAACTTTTAAATTCTTGCAGTATGTGAAAGGGAAATATATATTGTTTAATCTTTTTCACATCTGCATCTCTGAGCTTTTCCATGCTGTAAGTAAAGATGAAGAATAAGTTTTTGTTCTCTTAGGTTCTCAAAATTTCAGTTGAAATTCTTAGATTAAGTATTTGACTCTTTGGTCAGTTTGATAGGTGAGGATAGAGCTCACTTTGCACTAAGCCAAGAGTATGTGTACACTCAAAGATAAAAAAATCATTGGCATTTGGAATAATCACCAAACACAAGTCCTCCACCATAAGGTTGGTTTGGAATAATGCTCGCATAAAAAAGGAAGTTTTCTGTCTTATGGGAAAGGCAAAAATGCTCAGCATCTGCACCGCTCCCTCTGTTTCCAGCTGTAGCATATTACTCATTCAGAATCATGAACAGAATATTGTACCATAGTTTGCTGAAATTTGTTTTGCATTACAGCAACATGTAGTTTCACATTTGTTTAGTATGAGATTCTCTGATTAAGGGTACTGTATCGAAGTTCGAAGTTACTTTCATTCAAACTTAGCAAAGAAAACCAATTTTTTGCATATGCCTGAGGAGGCATTAAATTGGTGACTTTCCATAAACAATTTGAAAATCATCACTTTGTAACATTCCAAAAATAAAGAGGTAACTGAAAGCATGATCAGTTTTCATGATTATCTTCGTCATCAGGTCAGATTATGATTACTGTCGAAACTGGTGATGCTGTCTTTATTTTGAGGAAATATACAAAGTGATGATTTCTATATTTGTTTCCCTATTTGATCTTCATCTGGGCCAAGTTGCCGTGCACCTTTGCATTGATTGCATGTATCATTTAGGTCCAAATGGGAATCCAGCAGTCATGTCACTTGAACAGCATTTTCTAGATTAACTTAACGTTTTGAAATTAATCAACTTAAATTACTTTTGCATCATTGGTTGGGACATGACATTAGGGGCTGGTGTAACATTTGTGAAAGAAAGCTGCATGGGCATGAAAGTAATTGATATGCTATATTCCATCCGTGATCCTGATTTCCACTACTATCTAGTATACTGCTCTCCAGATTTTTCTCCAATCTGCTGTTAAACTCTCTGTGAATGGATTATTTTCTATCAATATATACCAGCAGCTGTAGTCAATATAGTTTTGAATGCCTTCTTAGCCTGAGCTAATCTACACTCGATATCATTATTTAAGGTCACACTCCTTAAAAAGCTTGCACTGATCTTTTCTTTGGATCCATATTTAAGGGAAATATATCAATAATTTTCTCCAAGTAAATTACTTCCTCACTTATGCAATGCCTCTTAGGTCCTTATTATCTATCTTTAAATTTTTCCTTGCTTCTTGTGTTTCGCAACTTGGATGTCACTGGAAAAGAAGCTTTCCCAGAGTATTGCATTGGTGCAGGTTATTCGGGTTCTCCACTGGGTGGTCACACTCTGCATTGCTGCGTGAGTCGTCCATCCCTGAGGATGATGGACGCTGACTCACCCATTGAAATGTTGGCAGCAATGCAGTGTAACCACCCGGTAGTGAACCAGAATAACCTTCAACAATTGGATGGCAATCTCACCACATTCCAGCTACTTATGAAATAGGCAATTTGTCCATATTTTGCAGATTTAACAGGGCCAGAGACTGCTTGAGATTATGTAAACTCCTGATTATCATAGGAATAAACTTCTAATTCAGCCTAACTCTTAACGGCTAATATCATTCTTTATCTTACATCAAATGTCAGGATGCAAATTTAGTTTGGCTGGAAAAAGGATAGTGTGAATAAGTAGATAGAGATAAGATATACAATCTGTAAAAGAAAGTGATCCAAAATGACAATATGAATATTCCAATATAAAATAAGTATTTTTCAGAATTGTTGAAGCATATTTAACAAATAATTTCTAGCTTAATTTTTAGGAAAATTTTAAATGTATGTTAATAATAGAAAATTAATTTTATGGTGATTTGATGAATAAAGAACACACAATATACATGAGTTCAAGAATTAGCAGCAGTACCCATCACGTCCAGCATTTCTCATACTTGGTACTCTCTATAATAAAATATTATACATTCATATATGAAGATATAAAAAATGAGAAGGAAATAAGCAAAGAAAATGGTGTGTTCAATGGCACTCAACACACAAATTGGTACTGAGCTAGGCTGTGTTAAGTCTCACTTTACGTGCAAGTGGAAAAGGGTTAAAGAGGGCTTTTTTAAGAATTCAAAGTGTATAACAGTAAAAATGAATTAACTGAAATATATAAGTCTTATATAAATAAAGACGTTTGGCATACTCTTTACAAAGCAATTGTCAGTTGATCATTGACTAAATTACTCTCTCACATCTCATGTCATCCAATCAAATTTAATACAGTTCCAATTTGAGTCTGAGAAATTCTGGCATCAGGTGATAGCAGGTAACTCTTAAATACTTCATATTTATCTTGTGATAATATAGGAAGATACACTTCTAATAAAGTCTATAGATTTACCATTTCATTTTAATATTTGGCATATTCCCAATGGCATACAATAAAAGAGGGTTCTTTACAGGATGAGGCAGCTACTGAGCCAAACAGTATAGCCTCAAAGTTAAAAACACTTCATCAAACATATATACACTATATTGTGGTAAGTGTAATTGGTTCGAAACAAAATTATAACAATCTGCTTATATGCACACTGCAAAAATGGAAAGTTTAGAAAAAGGTGCCTACTCCCTTGAAATAACAGTTTAGCATCAATTTGTGACTGCCATCTTGAATTTTAGTGCATGACAGCTGGCTTGTCAGATACATTTATGAAAAAGAGTTCCAGTAAGAATAAAATAAATGATCACATACGTACTTGAGTATCAAAATCAGCCTTTGAATTGATTGTATTCATGTTGGTCCAGTACTTGTTGGTGCATGCAATTGGTTAAATAAAATATATGGTGAAGATGGCTTAGCATGCATTATGGAGCTGCACAGCTGGCACTACCTTTTATACTATAGTATAGATTATACTGTTCTACGGCTGCGAAGCGCAATAGTTTGATATTATAATAAGGAGAATGTGTTAAGTTTTAAATCAAGACAGCCAAGCATAAATGGTGTTTTTATCTTTCTGTCACTGGAACTAATTTATGTTGCACCTGTGTTGTACCCTTAACATTCTTCCAGTGATGCATCGTCAACTTACATATTTTGACAAAAGCCACATCTTTTATATAATGTTTCTTATATGGCAATGATATTCCTTTGTGACATAACTCAGCAGGGCTAGGTCAGTGTGCATCCATTAAGTTTCTAGTCCAAGGGCTTTGTATTTTTATCATTTTAACATTAAAAGAATTTAATTTTCATAGTAGCAATTAATTTGCACATATGAGCAAAACACAGTTTGGGCATGAAGGAATTAACTCTGCAGTTTCCACATAAACATTTATTCGACATTGCCATGGTATCGTATCAGTGCTACACAACCTGATGATATAGCCCTGCTATGAAACCATGGTTGTACCAAATAAATATTTACATGGAACTTTCAGAGTTAATTCTTTCATCCCAAGTATGATGGGCTAACTCAAAGTTCTGTCTGAGACAGTGTTGTACATGGTTCAGGTCTTCACTTATGCCTGAAACAATTTTAGGGATTCTGATATGGAAACAAATGATCGAGCATTTCATGGAAAATTTTTGGTCATTTGTTGATTTAATTTTACTTTCACAGCAAAGCATGATTTTTCAGATGCAAGTCTTTGACAAGCATAGAATTTTCTGTCAATTCTATTCATTATTCCTGGAATTTGCCTCATCTCTGTAGCACCTTAAATACTATTTAACCAAAATATCTTTCATCAACTTGCATTAATTCTCTTGTATTTATTCCCAGGTGGCACTTGCTATTGAATCTCTTATTCTTGACCATCAAAAAGTTCCCGGAAGTATTTTGAGAGCATTCCTGGAACGATTTAAATGACTTCCTGTAGCACTGTAATCTCTTCATTATTAAAATCAGACTTGTACTTAAAACAAACATGAGGACAACATATCAGGTTGTGTATGGTGTTTTGTTTTTGAAAATATTTTTAATATATGTACAAGTATTTTAATTGTTTACTTTTGCCATTGGCATTGTTTAATTTTTTAATAACTTACTGTGATGAGAGGCCCTATCTGGTTGTGATAATAATAATGAAAGAATTTGTTAACACAGACATTTTACATTATTCTGTATTTATATTGAGTACAGATTTGAGGTTTTTAATCAGTTTTATATAAATACATAGAATGTGAATGGACTTTTTTAATATAAAGACATTATCTTCCATGTTGCTTTTAAGCATTGGTTGTGGTCTAAAACTTATTTCAATGACTGCTTTACTATTAATTGTTGCAACATTGATAATAAGGTAATAATGGTGGATGTATTGATTTTTATACAATATATATAACTTGAATGTTAGAAGACTCATTTCATTTCTCAGGACCATGAAATATTCGTCACAATTGTTAAAATTTACTGTAATTTTTTTCTAAATATGGAAGTTACTGGAGTTTTAACCACGTTTAAACTCTATAATCCATTAAGATAATCACATAACAACCCATAAATATCACTAAAGAGCTCTTAGATTCCACATACTCTGTAAAATCCTAAAAGTAGCATTATAAATACTGTCACTCTGATGTGCCTTGTCCCAGTGAATTTTTCAAATTTATGTTAAAAACATAACTACCACCTTGCTATCTGGATACTTCACCTGGAACAAATGCTTTCATGTAAACAATTAATGATAACCAAGGTAAACTTGTTAAATATTATCACAGTCATTTCTTCATCCTTCTAAAATTACATACGTAGAACAAGAAAACGTAAGAAATTAATTTTTCATCAACCACATGTTATGAATCAACATACTTCACATAACTCTAATTTGTACTTTTCAAAATCCTTATATGCAGACCTGGGATTTCCAAAAAAAAGGAAAAAATAAAGCTCTCATGACAAAAAAAATATGAGACGAAATAATATTTTATGCAGATGATGTTTACTGTTAAGGAAGCATATGCACTTCCAACAGAAATGAAGAGGAACATAGCATTCAAGCTATCTTCCTGCACTTCTTGAGTTTTCAAAGTTCTTAGCATAACACTGACTTAATATTCAGTGCCTTACATCTCTACTGCACTAGAGGAAAATTTTAGGAAGAATTGAGAGACATTCTTCATTCAGACTGTTCCCAAAATAGCCATCTTTTAGGACTATGAAAATTGTCCTCAATACCTATCACAGAAGTACTGTGCCGTAGAGCTTCACAATTTCTAAAATAGGTGCAATTAAATTCTACAAATGTTTCTACCCTTTCACGATACCACTAGAGCATGGTATAAGTATTCCTAGATATTGCAACTATAAGATACACCTCCAATAGAGGAAATAATAGAATTCAAATGCATAAATAATGTCTCCAGATAGCATTCAGACTAGCCATTCCTGCCGATTTATCAGCACCTCAGCTTGACACTTTAATACTTTAAAAGATTGTAGTATAATTTTCAGATCTTAGCTTCAACAACTTTCGAAGATTCCTTGGACGTGGCAGGGACTATATTTACAGCAACAGTTTCACTTATAGTTGTGAGCAGAGTTCCTGACTGAGGACTTCTCTCTCCCCTGCTCACAATATTCAGGGCAGATACTTTGGCTCTTTGGTAGGCTGTTATAGTGTTTACTCCTAAAAACCTGTAATGACAGAATCAAGAATTACTTCATGGACTGTCATTAGCATTTCCACTTTCCAATACTTAATAAGGTAAGTAAATAATTAAACTGTTTTGATAAATTTTAAATCAAGTGGCATGGAACATGGTATGCAGTCTAATTCAACACATATACAGTCACAAAATCCATACAGCACATTGGAAATTATGCCCAATATTTCCTAGAGAAAATGGTCATAAGAAAGATTCAATTTTTTCAAAGTTACAAATGACTACTGTTTAACTCATATGTAACTTCAAAATACAGTAAAACCTCATAAACCATGTGTTATTCAAATGATTCCTGCTTTGATCAGCTAGTCTGGAGACCCCTTGCACTATGCGTCCAGCAAAAATGAACATATCATGAGAGAGCTTATCAGTATTATGGCATCATCAAGTGATAATCTCGTAATACAGTGAAGAGTGGTGTGCCAATAAAAATCTATGGATCAAGGACTAAGGTACCTGTGCGTTTCAATATGGATACCATGAAAATAATCATGTGTTACATTTAATTGTGATTGTTTCAAATATACAATGACACTTTTACAAAATCTACATTTTTCAACAGAGTTCATAATTTTCCTCTTCTATGTAGGGACCGAATGAATTTCATTGTTATAAAGTGCAGCGTAAATATAAGTGATGATTGGATGTGTATTTAAAGGAGTGCTCTTCTGTAAAATTCAACTGATGATGACAGCCCTGTCGAAACCCGGGTCGTATTTTTTAAATTAAATTTTTGTGGAATTACCAAGTATTTCTCTTACTCCAATATGATGAGCAAATTCCATAAAGTTACGCCTGAGACAATAACTTTTAACAATTAAAGTAATTACAACAAAGACAAAACACACAGTAAAGTATTCAAACAACCTGGAATCAGTGACACGACCGGTCCCTCACTCTGAAAATTTACCAGTGCCGGAATGACCGGTAAATGTTAATCTTAGCGAAGAATCAGAAAGTAATCAAGAATGTGAGAATTAAGGATTCAAAAACTCAAAGGACCCAAATTTCGGTCCGGGTACATTTGATGGACCTCATTTTATAACACAAGAGGATTTAAATGATCTAGTGCGTGATTTAAATTTGTCCAAAAACCAGAGTGAAATCTTGGGATCACGATTAAAGGGTTGGAAATTGCTGGATCCAAATACGAAAATTTCTATGTATCGATCTCGCCATGACGAATT
>WURS02000013.1:3392939-3405287 GCA_011762765.2 Rhinocypha anisoptera | reverse complement strand
GTGCTCTCCCTCACTTCCCCCACCACCCCCACCTCTTCCCCCCCCACCTCCTCCCCCACCACCTCCTCCCATGCCATTGTTTAGTCAGAGAACCCCTGTTGTTTTGTCAAAAGCAAAAAATGTGAAGCAGAAGAATGATACAATAGCCATTAGACCATCCATTACTGTGGAGGATTTAAGAAAAGTTCAGTTGAGGAAAACGCCTGCTTCTTCTGTAAGTGTGAATATTTTATCTTGAGTCAAAGTTCCAGTAAGTTATGTGTAAGCTGTCAGTAGTTGCTTTGATAATATTTTACAGAAAATAATTTCTCTATTTTATGGGTGAAATATTTTTCTCTCAATTTAAAAACACCAGGATTTATAATTCATTAAACATCTTTCTTGTAAAATATGGTTTTCGAGACTTAATTTTTATTATATTGTTTTTTTCATGTGCATGATATTCATCATTTCATATTTTTTTATCCCATCTCCATACCTTGCTAACAGCTGTTTTGAGGCATTGAATCAGTGGTGAAATGTGGTCCATTGCATCACTATAGGAAGCTCACTGGAATGAACATATTCTTGTTTTATCCTCCTCCTAGTCATTGGCATGTTTCTTATCTGTTTTGTGTTTATCTTACTTAATGCTATATTCTATATTTTCAGGCATAACTATGTGGAAATTCATTTCTGAGAAATAAGAAAAAAAGAACTACATATTTTTCCACTGAGATTTTTAATCTGGTATGACTAGTTTTAACGCTATGGCGTCATCTTCAGACCTGAAGATGATGCTGTAGCATTGAAACTAGTCATACCAGATTAAAAATCTTAGTGGAAAAATACGTAGTATTTCTTTTTTTCTTATTTTACTTAATGCTATCCAATAAAATAGTTCTTCTCTGTTGCCAATTAATATAATTAAGTTCATAATTTACGCTTAATATACTAGATGACTTTTTTACTTTAATCAATTATTTAATGTAATTTCAAGGATGATTCTCAGTAATCATTTATTCAAAAATGTTCTTTGTGATTAATTTTTCTATGGACCTTTCTAATATTTTCAATGTTAAATGTACCTTTAGTATTTGCATCATATATTGAAGCTCAAGCTGATTTCCTTTATTTTGTTAAGATACCCCTTTTCTTAGTAATATCTGTTAAATATGATTCTTCATAAAATGCCAATCCTACTTTCTTAAGAGATATATAAAAATGAGATAATGCTGGTAGGTATTGTAGATATGATGATATCATACATATGTAGTGATGTTTGGAAAGATAAAGGGAATGATATAAAGAGAGGATAATTTGGAAAAGTCAAAGAAATCACTTCTCAGCTTTCAATCTTAAATTCTTTTTTTCCCTGCACTTTAGTTTTTTATGGCATTGTCAGGTACTAAGTTGACAGCGGGTAAACACAAGTAAATAAGCATGTGGGGAGAGATGAGGTGGGTTTGGGCTAGAGGGTTAGTGATGGATTTCAAAAGAAAGACCAGTAGGCAATGGTGGGGAGAGAGGTGAGTGGTGAAAGTGAGTGGGGAGATGTGAAAAGGGGCTATGAGCAAGGCAGGGTTCTAGGTAGGGTGGGGTTTTATGGTTGGTAGGGGTGATGGGAGGGTTGTGTAAAAGTAAAAGGAGGTGGAGGTGGTGGAAGGAGGGGAAGAGGTTGTTGGGTGCATAAGTTCAATTTGACTTGTATGGAAAGTAATGGAGATGGGTTGTTAAATGTTAGTTCGTTGCACAGGGTTTCACTCGAACCCACCTCATCTCTTCTGTTTATATATTTGTGTTTACCCATGGTCAACTCAGTACCTGACGATGCCATAATGCGGTGAAGGCATCATACCATTGAATAAAACTGGAAAAGTATGAAATATCTTTCATTCCAACCATGGATATTCATAACTTCCACAAAGTGAAGCCTGAGATCATCAACTTTATTGGAAATTTTTATGCAAAGCTACGCTTTGTTTCTACTAATACATTTGTTCATCAAACACTAACGTACTCCTTAAGGAATTTGTGAATTGGCTTGAATCTGATGTGATCCAGAGATAATTTTGAAGTTTAAGAGACAACAACAGAGTAGAATAAGTGAAATTATTGCACAAGGTAATAGTTATTAAAAAATTTTTTGGAAACCAAAAAATAAAATATTATAAATTACCTAGTAGCTTGCATCCTACAAATTAATCATTGTAATCATGAATTAGTAGACCAAGAAAGGCTGGTAAATGGTCTCCAACATATCTATATGGTATACAAAGCAATCAGTGTCTTCAGGCATAACTTCTTGGCAGCAATTCATTATATAACACAAACCTCTTGATTTAATTTTATGCATTCGGGCTTCACCTCATGGAGGTTTACAATATTTCAAACTGAAACAAACCACTAGGTAATTCTACATAAAATTCTTAATGTATGATCAGGATTTCCAATTAAAATTGCATGTCTCTTAACTGTTGAATGTCTGTATTAACAGATTAATAATTATTAATTGTACATATGTCACATGGATGAACTCAAAGTGGACTTTTTCATAGACTGTTGCTTCATATGTATGTTGTCTCCATATGAATGTATCAATCATTCTTTTACATGGTCAATGATTCAGAAAGTGGAAAGAAACTTGTCCACTCCCAGTGGTCCAATCGTTTCCCTTGAAATGCTGAAGTCTGTAAAACTGAAGTCTTCTGCACAAATGAGGAAAAGTTGGGATAGAAAGAGAGGTGTGAAAGATGACAGTTTGAGGGTTAAATCTCCATCAAACTCACCCAGGTAAGTTCTATGTGCTCAAATTTCTTTTTTTCAATTGTTCTCCTATAATTCATTAAAATATTTCAATTATTTTTTTCCTTCCAAAGGGAAAATCCTTTCACATGGGTGTTGAGGAGAAAAGAGTCTGCTGCAAGACTTCGAAGGAAAACCATGATATCTGCTAGTCTGGGAAACCAGTTCCATGAAGCCCTCTTAAGTGAAGCTTAGTTATATTTCTTTGGCCAGATTGTGACTAAAAATCCAGATGTTAATTACATATTTTTGTTTTATTTCTACTAACATATTTTATGTTATTTTTTCTGATTCTTTCATAAACATTCTGATAAAAGTCCATCATCTCAGTATCAATATCAGCTACCAAGCTATCTTGGAGAGAGACAAAATGGTGAAGGTGACAACTGATTCTGATCAATAATATGTGATAAATAACATTTATGTTTGTTAAAAATCTATATACCATCATGATATACATGTAATATAGTAAAAAATATTTTTCTAATACATATTTATGATGAATATATAACTATCTATTTTTGTGATTTTCATTTAAAATGTATAACTTCATATTTCTCAACTTAAAAAATTCTGTTGGACATTCCTGATTTATATTGTCTGTATTCAATCAAAAAAAAGTATTAGGAGAAGGTTTACACAAAGTTTTGAAAAATTTGGAGAAGAGGTCGTTTGTATCATAGGTTTAACGGATTCAGAAATAATTCAAAATTTTTAAAGATAATTAGGTGCCTATAGTGAAAAGTAACCAAAGAAATACTTGGAATTTCTGCGGAAAATAATTTTATTTCACTAGTTTTACTATACTTTAGTAAACTCAGGAAACTGAAAAAAGTAGGGTGTACATCTGCTTATATTTTTAACCTGGGTTGGGGGGGAATGATGTGAAGGAGGGGGTAATGGTTTGTTGAGGTGAGTATAATGGTTTTCAGAGGAAATGTTGATGAGAATGGACGGGTCAAGAATTATTTGTGAGCCACCGTTTTAATTGGTTGGAATATGGATTAGACAGGATGTTATCCATTTTCTCCAGTTGTCTTCTATGGGTACATAGTAGTTTTTTTATCTTTCCTATCTGTAAAAATCACAATAGTGATTCATAAACTTTTCAAGGTTTTTATTCTAGCTATGAAGGACTATTACAATCTTATGACATCTTACAACCATTGTAAGATATTTTCAGTAGTAGACTTTGTGTCAGTTGAGAGTCAAATATGAATCATCAATGAGTATCTTTAATTTATAAGTTATCAACCCGATTGTTAAATCTCAAAAACGTTTTGTGTAAAAAAAAAAGGAGGAAACCTGTGAGAAGATGTCATATAATTATTACTCATGTATTTTCGTCCGGTTACAATAGGGAAAAAAAGAACAGTAGTTTCGATTATATGTTTTTCTTGTAAATATGCAGATAAGCATATTTGTTTCGAGTGCAAGATCATGCATTAGATATCATAATACTATAGTCATCGATTGCAAAAGCATTTCTCACATTTAAAGTTAAATAATAGTATTTACTGTGAAAGTAATTACACATTCATTATTTTTCATGATTATTTGAAAACCTCACACACATATATATATATATTGTAAACTTATGGGGTGCTACCAAAGATTTGCTTTTAGCAGCATTAGTTGTAAAGTAATATTGGAGATTACGGGGTAGATATTCAACAAATTGTAGAAATAAAGCTTAATTACCGTGGACTTCATATACCTTAAATTATTACGATCCTATTGGATCCTAATATTCCGCAGTTTAGTATTTGTTTCAATTAAATGCAAATACGTGAGCAGCATCAATAGATTAATCTAATTACGAAAGCCAGAGAAATAATAAACTCGATTTCGGATGTTCGAAAGTAAAATATTTATGTGGCATTCACTAAAATCTTCTCTTAGAGAGTAAAGAAAAAAAAACAAGTATAATTATGGACCGCAATGGCTTTAAAGAATTTTTATAAGCATTACCCATGGCCATGTACATACTTAAGACGAATTGCATTCGTCATCTTTTGATAATGATCAGCAGCCATCGTGTTACGTCATAGATTCATACGCCCGATGACATTACGAGCTTTTCGCGTAAATTTCATCTCAAAGTAGTGATTAATGACTAAACAATAATGTCACCGCTGTCTAGCATATGATAACGTATAAATGCACGTACTTTCTTGCCTCGAAATTGAGGCAACAACGTAATATAGAGCTAACACCTGATTCATTAACGTCACCTGCCATCTTGTAAAAATGGTGGCCTCTGATTGTTCTTAGTACGAAGAATGTTGAATAATTCGCCTACAAATCCACAATGACTGAAGGAAAGGGTAGTGATACTAATATGAAAGGATGGCTTTTGAAGTGGACAAACTACTTGAAAGGCTATCAACGGCGATACTTTGTTTTATCCAATGGAATGCTATCTTATTACAGGTAAGAAGAATCTGCCCTCAATATTTAGACATAGCAATAAACTTTTACTATTGTGAAAGAGATAATCATTAATAGTAGTTAACTTCATAGCAATGAATATTCTACTTGGTTTGAAAAAGGCTTCTCATTGAATTATTAGGTGTCACTAAAGTAATCAGTTTCTTCTGTTGTGTTACATTTTTGAAGTGATTTGTTTCCATTTAAAAATACACATTCGTACCAGAGATGTTGAGATTCTCTATTTAGTCAACTTGGGAATAATTATGATGGAGTATATAATTTCTAAGGTTCTCATAAGTGCCAAAATGGTGGTATGTAGTGTTAACAAAGAATTCATCATCATTCAATGTTTTCTTTTGCTCGAATTTAACAAAATTTCGAAACATTTACTGAAATTGATATACTGTGTAATCCATAAATTACCCATTTACTGATAATTGAACAGTTTTGTAGGACCAAAAGGTGCATGTTTAATTAGAAGCTTTTGTATCTTTAATTTGGTTATGACACTTATAAGCAGTGAGTCATATTCTTTGCGCTGTCTGTTGTCATGCACTGTACAAATCAGGGTTTATTCTAGGGCCGAATGTTCAGGTGGAACCAAATTGTCAATTCGGCGACGACGGAGAAGTAGAGTGGAGGTGTAAGTATTTGAATATTTATTGAAAGCCTACCCCTATAGTTTGGGCGAAAAACCCTTTCTGTAAATACCATGCAAACAGTATGGTAGATTTCTCCTTTGTGTTGCTGCTGAGGGAACCTTGATGCAAAATTGATGTTTTAAAAATAATTTTTATTGCCTGGTAACTTGATAGAATTTAAAATCCATAATGGATTTGATTGCTTGCATCATTCGGCATGGTCGCCCCTCATATGCCATGGCTTCATCTATCATGCTTCAAACAGTGTACTCAAAACTTATGTTATAATGAGCAATTTTATTATATTATGCTAAGCATTTGATTTAGACAAAATAGCTGTCAAATGTACACATCTAGTTTTTCAAAATGCCGAGATGATTACTTTCCTTGAATAAACCCTGATACATTTCTTGTGGCTGCATATTCATATGCTTTTCCAAATAATTTTTAGAACCAATGTGGTCAGGCAAAGTAAATACAATACATTTTCCATATTTCACATATGCTATGAAGCTGTTGCATGTATGATATCAAAGTTGCAACTTTTGTGCTTAAAACTCAAAAGTTCACTGTGAAAATGTCCTTTACTTGTAATTACAAAAGGAAAACAATGCAATCTTAAATATATTGCAATATCACTTGAATTATGGAATTTGTACCAAGCTTTGATGCAGCTTTGCTGGTAGTTATGTATTAGCATATATATTATCCTTCTTGCACAGTTTCTTCCTACTATGTATTTATCGTGGTTCACTTTCTTTAAAATCCCTTCACTATTTGATTGCAATATTCATCAGCTGTTTGTTTTTCATCAATTTGTCACCATATTTATTCAGTCACCACCTAACAGAGATGAACCAGACAAATACCAGCATAAGAGTGCATTTGTGAATGTGGCTCACTCTATTATCAAAGTGGTAATTGAATACAGGCAGTCACTTGATAAATATGGTGATTTTATACTAAGTGATTTTATATTTAACTATTATAAAGAACTAATTGGTGAAAAAGACAGTTTTATCACCCTTTTCAGCTTTTCATTGGCTCATCAAATCAATATTAAATGGCTTAAAATGACTAGGATATCATGACTTACAAATATATCCCATAAATGGGGTTACACATCTCCATTCAACAATGCTATTAAGAATTTTGATGTATTTAATTGATAGATTTCAGTTACTTTCCTTTGGTGCTCTGATTTTGCACTTAGTAGTTTTGTTTCAGCTTTGTGTATAGTTTTTGATACTTTACTAATTAATGATTAGGTGAGGGAGAGAGAACATGCAATAGAGAAAATGAGTACATAAAGTTAAAATCAGGAAGTTACCCATTACTTTGTACAGTTTGATAAATACTCAACAGAATGTGGAGTGGCCAAAATTAATGCAAGTTATGTCCAGTATAGGAAGGATAGGCATCTTATTTCAAACCTTTATGTGACTCAGGATACATACATGATGGGTATACTTAGGTAAGGAAGGTCCGAGCTGTCTGTTCTCACACATAATTTTTAATCTGTATTCAGAGGAAATGGCAAAATAAGCATGGGAAATTCTTAAATGAAGGTCAAAGTTGGCTGGTCAACTTTGACCAAAGTCAAATGGATGGTCAATCTCTCATTAACCAGTCAGCCAAATACTTCAGACCATTTTGGGCACATTGCAGGACCTGCATTTTTAAAATTTAAGTAGTTATAGTAGTAGTATTTTTTATAGGGTGCATCAACCACTATAGTTATTTAGCACCTATTCATGTCATAAGAAAAAGCCTACCGGACAAACAAAAGACCCGTCAAACCCATGAACTTTGGGTTACCCTGCAAGAATGCTAACCCAGCCAGATTTTAAATTGACATTAACTGGAAGTTCAATTTGCTAATGATTGTCACAGCCAATTAGATTTCACAAAAATATATAATTATGCACTTCAAATAGGTGTATGACTAGTTTTTTTGCATAGATGATCTTATCACTAAATGATGGAACATCCAGTTGCACTAAATTTTGCCTAAGCAACATTATTAGCCACTCCAAGAATTGAACTGTGATGAGAAAGACAATAAAGAAACTAACAGGGCAATTCCATGTGTAAAGTATTTATTGATCACAAACAGGTTACAGGGTAACATCTTATGGTTGCTGTAATGAAACCTGGTAATGATCATCTGGTAACATGGTAACCTGATATCGAAAGATCTGGAAATACATTGCATGTGGATTTGGTTAGTTTCTTTTATTTCCTTCTCACCTCCTTGAAAAAATTCTTGTTAAAATTATTTGAATTTAATATGCAATATTATTACAATCATTTTACATTGAATTTTGAAATTTTAGTCTTCAAATCATTGAAATAATTCGAGTATTTGGTTATTTGCTGGTAGTCAATCAAATTTTCATTTTTTCTGTCTCATTAGTACTACAGGACAACCAAAAGCTACAATTTTTATCTTGCTATTTCAAGAAAATCTCTTCTTTAACTATGGAAAACAGTTTGATTTATACTATGTGATTAGGTGAATATCTTGAGGTAAAATGTTGATAGCTTGATAGAAATAATTTAATTATAAAGTGAAGCAGTAAACACTTCATGGTCACAAATTCACTGTGAAAGATGTAATATCCATTGCTCATGTGTAGGGCAATATTTACATGCAGAACTCCAGATATTAGGCATCAATACTCCATTCTAAGGGCATTAAAGATCCTGTTGGAAAGAAAAAAAAACTTTTTGTAGTCGTGTTGTTTTTTCCACTTATTTAAATATGTTAGAAATGTTTAATAATTGGAACATTTGATTTTCAGGAATCAAGCAGAAGTTATGCACACATGCCGTGGCTCTATTAGTCTTCATGGTGCTATAATTCATACAGAAGAGTCATGCTCATTTGTTATATCTAATGGTGGTACTCAAACCTTCCACATCAAAGCCTTCACAGAAGTTGAACGCCAACGCTGGGTAACTGCTTTGGAACTTGCTAAAGCACAAGCCATACATCTTATAGAATCTGGTAAGATTTTACTAACAAAAAGTTTTGCTTTGCCACCTTTTTTTGCAGTACTGATATTTAATATTGAAATTAAATTAGTTGATTTTGTCTGGTTTTTCCGAACACTTGCTCGATGAGATATGTTTCAAATTGTAGGTGTTTTAATAGTACTAGTTAATGTATGTATGTGCATTATGTTCTGATTTCCCTTTATTTTTAGTTACCTGACATAAACGGGGGCCCAAACAGTTTCATAACTCTCTACTAATTTTTCAATTAATGCATCCATATTGGGTTTGATGCATGTTATATTAAAAGAAGCGATTCCGGGACACATTTTATATAGCCTTATGGTCAGATATCAAAAACCAATCAATCTGAAAGATGAAAGATTTGAACTGATAATGGCATTATTGGGCTAAAATACATTCACTTCTTCTTCTGGTTTACATAAGTTCATATTCAGTATATGTACCATATAAAATATTCAAATACTGTTTCTTTGTTGTGTAATATAATGAGAATTCTGCATGAACAGTTTGACAAAGATTTTTCACTTAAAGCAGACAAAACAGATAAAGGATCATTGTCAACTGGGAATACAATTTTGTCAAGGAGCAACTTTTCAATTGAGATGGATCAAAATCCAGGCATAAATAGCCAATTTATGCCTGGATTCTTAAATATTGTTGTAAAAAGAAGGTTATAGTCTCACTTCTGTCGCCATCAGTTTAATGGATGATTTATAATTTCCAAAGTATCAGTTTTTGATAGGTCTTTTATGACAGAATTTTTAAGTGCTGTCTAATTTAAGGCAGAATATATTTCAATTCAAGTTTTACTATCTTGAAAATCACATAGCTTGGGTATGTTCTGAGTCTCTATCTGAATTGAGAATACTCTGGGCAGCAGCTGGATTTTTAAACCCCAATATTACCATGCCATATTTTCAATTTTAATAAATCAAGGAGAGAGTCATTTCATGTAAGTCTTGGAAATTCCCATCCTTATTTTATATTGGTAATGACAAAAAAAGACATTAGTGGATGACAATTTATAGAGAGTAAAGATTTACTCATAAGAAAAAATTCTCAAAGAATGTTTTAATCTAAGGTAACAATTCAAACTAGAAAAGTGTCACAAAATGGCATCACCTCTAACAGGCTTCCACTATATTAAAATGTACTTTAGGTCCAAACTGTTATATTTTATTACCAAATATAGTAGAGGAAAATTTCTCTGTGATCTTGTTTTAGATTCTCACATTCTTAGTAATTAAATAGTTTCCATAAGTCACAAGGTTAATTCTCTCTCCCATTAATTAGCATTTTTACTCTAAAATTTTGTTTTTCTCAGAATCTCTTCCCCATGCATCTATTTTTTACTAGTGAACATGAGTTTTCATAAATATGAGTTTCAGTTCTTAAATATTTATTCCTGAAGAATATTTATCATGAGATCTCCCAAAAGTAATAACATTTAAAAGATAAAAAGTAACTTTGTACTTTACATGCAAGGAATACCTTAAGTGTAGGATGCAATTATCGTAAAAATTCAATTTCTGTGAATCAGTTGCTGGAAAAATTTCATTTTTTAGTGCCACAATTATCTACTCTGTTCCAATACATTTAGATTTATTTTTTATAACATCCTAATCATTCTATCATTAATAAATGTCAAGTTTAATCATTTTATGTTATTTCCATTTTGTAAAAACTTATTTTGAAAAACATTGAAAGTAATTAGATAAAATAAAAATGCCATTGTGTATGGTAAAAACGTATAGTGAATGATCACGTGCTTAATCTATAAGAATATGCTGCTAATTGGTTAATAAATGATATGTCTTAATTAAATGGATGATCCTTTCAATTTATTTCTCCCGTAATATGGAGTCTTCTGTCCAATAAAAGAATGCAGGAACGCAATTCTAACTAATTATTCATCTTAAAAACTATGAAACTTGTGTTTATCTTGATGTAGTCTCCCTGCAGCCGTAAACATTTTTTGCAACGTTATGCCGTGATTCTATGGTCGCAATGCGCAGGCTTCTTTAGGAGTCTGTTTTGACCAATGGAAAATCGCTGTGACTCTGTAGGTGTGCGAGGCTGAGATTGTTTTGGTTCATTGTCACATGATGTTCTGCCTTCTTTAAACTGTCACACCCATGAACACACTTTCAACACATCCATGTCTCCTTCAACTGGCGATGAATTTCAATCGGTGTCACTCCACAAATGATTACATACTGATCATGTAACGAAAACGTTGCCATTTTAAGTACCGAAAACAGTTCTCATTCTCGCGGCTGCCGCTAGAGGTTCTGTCTGTCCTACAGTTCTGCCATCTCTGTCACGCATTGACAAAGAGTGCCCGCTCATTTTAAAATAAACCGCATGTTTCTATCTGTTTCCAGTCCGGAGAAAAAAATTGGAGGCCTTAAAACTTTAATGTACCTCGTACTGGAATAAAAACCAAATGTAAAAGATGTGAAGAAAAAAGATCGCGTACAGTGTGGAAACGGAACCTGGTGATATTCTATGGTATTGGCGTCGATCAAAGATTGAATTAGCTAAAGACCACTGATGCAAAAATATGAGATAGAAAAATTAATGATAATTAAGCTAAAAAAGCCACGAATGGGGAATGACTTAAGTTAGATGTATAAAAAAATGGAAGAAAATAAAAAAAGACCTTTATGACAAGCAGGAAATGTGCCATACAAGACCGTTAGAATTACAAGTATTTGTTCACAGAAAGCATAAACAATCACAGGGGAAATACGGAATATACTCTTTCAGATTGTATTTTGGAACATACCCAGGAACGAAGCAAGGAGAGTCATTGAAAATTTATTTTAAAAAAATAGAAAATCTATTCACTGAGCTGAACGGATTATGAAAACTAAGGTACTATAAACTGACATCATTATCGGGGAAATTCATAAGGCAATCAGAGGATGAGAGAAAAATAATGTCTTTTAAAAATCAAAAAGAGATATTGCCTCGAAAAATTAGTAGAAATATTGTGGAAGAGAGAGTTGATTATAATTTCAGGAAACCAAGGATCAAGAATTTCATGCAGCATGGAATACTTTGTCTGGGTTTATTCTAATGTGTCGACTATAAATACGCGTATGGTTATCTAATGAATATTATGAGAGACAAATGTTCTGTTAGTCGACCTTCTGATTGCTTGGCAACCATAATTTTTCTGTCCATTCATCTATGCTACCCATAATTTTTTACATTTCCCTTTAATTTGTTAGCGTAGCATCTTGTTTCCTTTTTTCATTCGACACCACGTCTACGACATTCTTCTTCCATTATTTTTTTAAATCTAGTCAAGGACTTCTCTTATTGCTTTCCATTATTGTTTCCATTAAATTAATGATTAATTTATCAATCATAAAAATATTCTAGCCAGTTTCCCCCTTCATCGTTTCACATTGTCCAATAAATCTAGTCGCCCTATTACTGCCTTAAGTATCTCTTCATTTCT